>JAMXBD010003149.1:0-137070 GCA_024138025.1 Combretum micranthum | reverse complement strand
AAGTTCACCTAAATGAAAGAAATACTCAAATGAGTATTTCAAACCATAAAATTCCAACTTATTAAATAAAACTCTTAAGTTTATAATTTTCATGATAGATGAAAAATCCTAACTTAAAACGGCCATAACTTAATCATTTCAACTCGGAATTTCGCAAATAAGCAATCGATTTCTATCTACTTCGAAAGATATCTATTTGTGATGTTATTCATAATTTTGAAAACTTTTAGGTCTTGGAAAGCTCTGATCAGATCTTATCAGTAGCTAAAAGTTACACTTCTAAAATTGTTTTGTGAAATTTGCATTGTTTTTACCAAGTATATTATATGTGCATGCAATATCTACAAATTATTGTTTGAATGGCATGATATGAGCTATCTATATGTATATCTTAATGATTTTTTGTTAAAAAGAATTTTTGGAAAACTTTTACTTTGCAACAACTTTAAGACACTTTGTTAAGAAAAACTAGCTTTATTTCTTTAAAAATCATTCATATTTTTACTAAGATAAGGTCTTGATGACCTATATGCCTAATACCTTCATTATCTTAATGAAATTCTTCTTTTAGGGTTTGGAAAATAGATGTTCAAATAAGGTTTGGCCTAGTTACGAATTTTAAAAATTTTAAGGAATGATAATATTGTTTGATCCATATTTGAAACCTTTCCTTCGTTTTAGGATTATATTTTAATAAAATCCATTTATTCTTATCAAAATTAAGTCTTTGTTACATCGTTTTCCTAAGACTTCTATTTTTCTATTAAAATCCTCATTTTGGCATTTGGAAATAGGTCTTTAAATGGGATAATTTTTAGATTCGACTTTTGAAACTTGAGTTTGAGATCATTTCTTGTGTAAAACTCATTTAATTTTTCTAAAATTGAGTCATAACCAAACTTACTTCCTAAGGTTTCAATTTTTTTAATAAAACTCTTGTATTATGGTTGGAAAATAGGTGTTTACTTGGTATTTCAACCTAGTTACGAATTTCAAGTTCTTATTGGGGTTGAAACATGTTCTAACTTATCTTTTATAACATTTTTCTTATTTTGAAAATTTTTCTTAGCAAAACTAAGATCAACTCGTAAAAATCATTCATTTGTGATACCTATCCCCTAGGCCCACCATTTTAAATGTAAGATCTTTATTTTCGAGTTGGAAAATAGCTTTTCTAAATAGGTAACTTTTTCCATCCGAATTTCCAAAAATCATTTTTGTTGAAACTAAAATAGGTCTTGAACTTTTAGGCATATCCTCATTATTATTATACTATTACAAGTCTTTGTTCACATAAAACAAAGTTTTAATGGCATTTATGTACTCAAAACTCATGGATCTATTATGTCATGCAAGTCATGGATACAAATGAAATATAAGCATTATGTAGATGAGAGTAATAAAACAATATATGCACAAAATATCCATAAGAGCAACATATAACAATAATATAGCAAAATATTAGTAAACAACTTAAATAACAAGATCCACAACATTGTAATGGCAACAATATCATGCTTAAGTGTTTCCACACCCCTAGGATAAAACTCATGGGGATTTTAGTGAAACCACACATGTATGATCTTACCACTACATGTTTTATTGTGGTAGGGTCAAGATCTATTACCTATTTAGTGTATGGAGTAAGAAAACTTGAAGAAAAAGAAGTGTGTGTGTGTGTGTGTGTGTGGAGGGAGGGGGCTCACAACAAAGAGAGGGAGAGAGGGAGAGAAAAACTTTTCCCAAAAGTTTGATTTTGTGAGAAAAGAGAGAAAGTGAAAAAGTGAAAGGCTTAAGAGGTTTATATAGGAAATAGATTAGGGTATTTGTGTGATTAATAAAAGAAAAAAAATAAAACAAATTAAGGGTGTGAGGGGGGTTCCACACCGGTTTTGGGAGGGGAGAGAGAGATATGTGAGTTTGATTATTTTGTGTAATAAAATTCAAATTTTAATAAGTAATTTAAGTAATAAAATATATTAGGAAAGTAAATTTGTAAGGAAATAATGTAATCTTGTAAGGATAGGTTGTAAAGATGTAAGATTAGGATATGGTGTTGTACTTGGTGAATAATGTGATAGAAATAAAAAATAGATTAGACAATTAAATTACTAGTAGTAATGAAAATACAATAAAAAGGCTACAACTGTAATTTTTATAAACCAAAAATTCTTAAAATTATATTTTAGAATTCCTTATTAAATTTTGGTTCTAAAGGGTCCTATATAATATTTTTCTATTTCCGAGTCCCAAGGACTGGTTTTCGAGAACAGATCCCGATCGGGTTTGAAACGAATGAATTTCTCTTAAATCTGATCTTTTATTTTTTGATAAATTATTTAGATCTATATTCTTGAGCTAACTCATTTTTATTGTTCCAAGGTTTTGTTCTCAGGATTGCCGGACTTAGGGTTTCCAGGCCCAACTAGTCTTAGGGTATTCTTTAGGGTTTTGGTTTCCGGTTCCAATATCCGAAACTAAGTTCAAGTTGCTAAGAAAACGAGGGCTTACAACAAATCTTCTATAAAGAAAAAATTAGGTTTCTAACTAGGTGACTAGGAAAAGCTAAAATTTGATTACTTCATTTTTTCAGGCCTAGAGCACCAAATTTCCACCAAATTCACTTAAATGTAATTTTACAAATGTCCTCTCATGGTAAATAAAGTTTTTAACTAGGTAACTCCTGAAGCTCAAAATACATTGCCTGTCTACTAAAATTGGCTATCTTTTCAAAAAATTTGATAGATTTTTTTGAGACCTAGATTTAAAAAATATCTATCATAATTATTTATTTTTCATTTATATAGATTTCTTGCCGAGATAAATGAGGACTTAAATTGAGAGACCATGGAAACACAAATATAGTCTACCAAAATTGGTTATTTTTCATAAAAATCAATTACTTCATATTTTTCTTTAGGCTGGGAGCATAAAATTTCAACTATAATCACTTAATTGCACTTGTAAGTAGGTGACCTCAAAAATTAAAAGTCATTGGCTTATATCCACTAAAATTGACCCCTTTTTTTGGTAAAAAATTGGATTCTTGATTTTTTTAGGACTAGGTATAAATTGTCACTCCCCGAATTAGGGTCATGGTGTGTCTAGTTGCCACGTAGAGCATTTACACATTATATGTTAAAGCTAATCTAATCTACAGTTTATCGTGATAGTTGTTAAACAAATATTAGATTCTAAAATCATTAAATTAGATTCTAGAAAATAGTAGGAATTTTGCAGGAGAAAATGAATTTCTTAAAATGATTTCCAAACATGCTACTTCCATTAGTAGACCATTACTTATAAATAAGTATCGTACCATCAAATATCATAAAATAAGAGTATCAAGTGTCATGCCCAAGGGTATCCTAATAATAGTAACCAAGAAACACTTGATTTCCATTACTAGTTTACCTTCCAGGAATGACATGATTTCATTAAACAAGATCTTTTAGTTGCTTGGATAAGATGAACAAACATAAGGCATAAATTAGTAAACAACTATCATATAATAGAGATATTACAGACCGTATGCTTTATAAATCCTTATAATCCTTAACTAATGATTCTAATGCACGTTACCTACATCAAAAAGGTAAATATAGATACATATATTTTGATTCTATACCAGTCTTTAAGCTTCTGGCTTTTAATTTCTTACCGGGACCATACTCCTACTAGTAATGAGCCAGGGTCGTAGAGTAAACCTGAAAGGCTGTTGGAGTGTGAGCTAAAACACAAGCTCAGTGAATAACTAGAACTTACCACATAATACATACAAGTTATTTATCAATCATATAAAATGCATCAATCAAACATATGTACATTAAAGCTTGGATAACCGGTATCCAAATAGGATGAAGATTTACGCCCTCATCGGGGTTGAAGGATCACAATCTATGGTCCACCTACCAAGGAGAGACTAAGCTTTCAGGAAATAATAATATTCAATTTAGTTATCTCTTTGAACTTATCATGTTGTATTATTTATTTCCTATTTTAGCTTTAGAAACTCCACTAAGTGTTAGCCATTTCTATGCAATACCATAAGCGGCGTCCTTCATTTACCATTTAGTTCCTATGGTATTAACAGAACAAAGGTAATCTTGCAATTAACTAATAGCTTTCTTGCCTAGATAATTCAAGCATTACCAGAGATGAAAAACTAATACGTAGTAGGCTACCACTTACTCAAATGCTATTGATATGAAATATGTAATGTATGACAAATTTCTTTTATGGTACCAGTTGTTTTTATTCAATTTGAAGGTGATCAAGCATTACAGACATTCAATCATGTTATATAAGCAATATAGACATATACAACTCTGTTACCACTTATAATAGGGTGACTTGGTAAGCAATGGAAGACCATACACAATTTCTACAAAACAAACAATATACCAAATTTTTATTATCTTTTATTTAGGATTCACTATCTTAACAAGTACAACCAATGTAATAAGACTGAGTTACTCACCTACCCATGTTATTCAGCCGTAGTAATCGTCAGGAAAGTCCTTACCAATACCCGAGTTCCCTATTGAGATGAGCAATATAGTCATTAATTATACAAGACTATATAACCTAACTCCTATGAATATTTAAGTGTCTTAATGTGTTGTTGGGCTTCTATTTTATTATTAAATAATTCTTTGAGGATAAACCTTAAGTACTAATTCATCTTTATCTCAAGTTACTTAATTTGATTTTGGTTTGATACTTAAATCTATTGATTGGGTACTCGGGAAGTTTAATAATCCAGCTAATTCATTTTCATTGTCTAAAACTATGAGTTTTCTTGTTATTTACTTAATAATTTTTCTCGTAAAATATAGATATCTCTATATTCACAAATTTGGAATATTTAGATTTCCATTGTTATCTAATTGTTTACAATTATTTATTTAAATACATATTTAGTATTCATTAGGCTCGTAAAATTTTTCCTGTAAAACTAATTAAATATAATCTTAATGGAAATAAATTTATTAATATAGAGATTTATTACAATTATTTTCAAAATTTTTCTTTTTGCGGTAAATAGTAAAAATAGTAGTAATTATTAACAATAACAACAACAACAACAACAACAACAACAACAACAATAATAATAATAATAATAATTCCAAAAAAGACAATAAAATAAAATAAAGTAAAATAATTACTTTTCATAATAACAATACTTATATTATTTGTTTTACACTTTAATCTATACTAATTGTGAGTTCTTATTAAATAATATTACTAAAATAACCTTAATCTTAACCTTTGAGTTTTATTTTAGAGTTTACATATAATATTATTTCAGAAATGATAATTTCAAAAATACTATAAATTTTGAAACTCTCTTAATAATATTAACAATTATAATTAGAAAACTTAAATACTTGAATTAATTAATAAGGATAATTTTATATTTCTAAAAAAATTCTTTTCTAATAAATGTTAATAGGTTAAATATTTAAATATTATATATTCAATAATACTAGAAAAATATTTCATTTTTAAATTTAAATATTTTAAAAAAATTCTGAGGTTATATTACTAAATATTAATATTACTTATAATCTTTCTAGAAAAATAAATAAATAAAGGAATAATAATAATAATTCTAAAATTATTTATATTATTAATTATTCTATAATTAAATTTAAATAACTTCGTTTCTTTTGCTTTTAAATTTACGCCAAAGCGTACACAGGTGGAACACGTCCCATGTTTCCCCCCGTGCTTATCGTAGAAGCACTGTTCATCGTCTTCCCCGATGAACCCGATCGATTTCGATCGATTCCTGACATTGGGAAGTCGATTTTTCAGTTCCTTTGAGCTTCTATAACATCAAACTACTTAAATATCTCCATAAAACAGCAAAACAACAACATGTTACAAGCTTTTTCGAATCATCAAGGTAGGTTAGGGTTTTCAAAAATCACCTTCGTCGTGGCTTCTCGATGAAATCCGAAGCTTCTGATTGACTTAGTTAGGTTCCTAAGATGTTCAAAAGTCAATTCCAATCCTTAGTTTCGAAAGAAAACATATTGAATTACATCAACTTACCTTGAGCTCGTTTTAAGCGTTTTTTCGCAGTTTTTGTTCTTAAATTCGAACTGGGTTGGTTGATGCGTTTTAAATCCGATTCCTAGACTGATTTAACTACTAATGGGGAGTGATTTGATTCTAGAAATTTTGAGAAAGGTTGATGTCCCTTTGCTTATCCTTCGAGTGTTCTTGATGTGTATATATAGAGGAAAAATGTAAACGTTTGGCTGTGTGTTTCCTTCCCCATAATTGATCCAAATTGCCTATAATTATTGTTGTTTCATCAGTTTGTTTTGTTGTCATTAATGAAAGGATGATTTGGCAGGTTTAGATTGGTTTATAGTTAGATTTGGATTGACTTTTGTTGAATTATTAGGGAAGTTTCGGCTCACATGATTCAAGAAGATCAAAGCCCTCAAAAAATTTGCAAAACGTCTCCTGCAAGTGTTTGTAATATATATATATATAAATATTATTTAGATATTATTTAGTTAAATTTTCGGGTAGTTTATTACATTAATAGGGTATAATTTAGCTAATATATGTAAGTTTATATGCAAAAATATTTTTAATGGATCCTACAAGATGTTTAGTTTATTAAATAGTACAAATTTAAGTTTTAATTTAACGTGATTATTTGTTTAAGAAAGATTTATCTCCTACAATTTAGGTTTTCTAAGCTTGTTGGGTCAATTTTCATTTTAGGCTTTAAGGGCTTAAGAAAACCCTAATTTAAATACTGGTATAATTCAAATCTTTGTTTGAAGTCTAGATCTTGAGTTATATGTCAGTTTATAATTTGATTGTGTATTTATAATTCTGACGGTTTATCTTAAGGTTGCCATTTTCTAACTAAAAACATATTAGATTGATTACTTAATATCGCTACAGATATATAAGCTAAATTAGTTATTATATTAGATTTAGATACCCACTATGAAATCTTATCAATATAGTTATTATTAACTAGGAATCTCGAATTTTAGGGTTTAAGCCAAAGTATAGATCATTACTACTCATTGTTTTAGTCTCAGGTCTTTGTGGATACAAAAGTAGTCACTTAATCTCTATATTTAGGTTTTCCCATTTAATCTATTTGTTTGACAAGGATTCGGGTTTGGAATTTGAAGTTTCCTTTAATCATATCTTGAATTATCAATTCAAGATATGAAATCTCGTTTTTGGTATCAATTGGGGTCAAAGAAATTCTTTATTCAGTTTTGGATCCTAACCAGCCAATTTAAATTATGTATCTAATCCTGAGTTTTGTTAACTTCTAGGTTTACTAATTAGTTCATAATTTTAATCTAAAGTTGTCTAATATTGTGGAAGTTTCCGGGATTTACATCAAGTACTCAACATACAAATCGTGGGCACATAGTTAGGCCTTCATCAAAATATAAGTTTGATGATGAAATTTAGTAATTTAGAATAAAAATAATTATCCAGTCATCCTGGTCGCTCTATTCATTGAGTAGATCCTCGAAATTTGTGCCATAGCTCGTGCAATCATAAGTATCATTATCAGAGTTTTCAACACTTGAAAAAAAAAAAAAAGAATGAGCCAAAGCCCAGTATAACAGCAACACAAGCACACACGAGATGGCTACACATGCCTATTCTATATGCAATGTAACAACCAACTGTCTATATTTTAAAATTAAAGTATCGCAAAGAATAGTGGAGCACTTACACTTCAACAATATGCTAGGATCCTAGGGGTAATGAGTAGCAGCAATTGCTTAGAGGGTTTATATAGGCAGCTCGAATAACTATATCTCCTACCTCTACAAGTAATAGCCTCGTCTTGGGGTCACATTCGTTACGCATCTCTAATCATATTAGTCCATTGTGATTAAGTAGAGTAACAGAGCACATATATTAAACTGCTTAATACAACTTCTCTCCAATATGAATAGACGTTATCTTTCTACCATTCCCTTTATCAGCTACCCACCGAGCCACTTATGAAGGCCTAAGCGCCTAACTACCAGGCTGGCACTACCTAACAAGGTTGCTGCCCATTAGACCAGGTCTTAAAAATGGCCACACAGAAGTAACAAGCAATTATTAAGGCTGTCTTTAAGTATTTGCTTATTTAGAATGCCTATACTAGCATGCAACATACAAGTCACTATTTACCTGGTATAAAATCTAGATAAACATAAGATAGGCTAGAATATAAAGTAGAAGGCAGACTCAAGCGAGTAAGTATCTATTTAAGAGATTAATTCATATAAGCATTTAAGTCAATTATCAAATTATATCAAACTTATATTAAATACTCATTTTTCTAGCAAATATAAATTCAAAACAACATATTCCTCTTATTATTCATTATCTATCATATTTCAATTATATTATATCTAAGCCAATTACAAGTTAATATGGTCTTATAAGAGTTTACTAGTTAGATTAATAGCTATGCATAAATTGTTGGTCACTAAAGAATTTTGTAATTCAATATTAGTTAAAAAAATCTCTAGTAACTTAATTTAACCAAGTTGGATATAATTAATCAATCAAGTTCACTTTATATTTAACTTAGTATACTAAATCCATTTTATGGTAATTAGGTCCTCAAAATGGAATTTCAATAATATATCCTATAATCAATCTAATATACTTTTATTAAGTGAAACAACTCATTTAAGATATAATTATTCTATTTATATCATTCATAATTCATTTTTACCTCTAAATATGCTAAGGAATCTAAATTAGTTTCTTATTATGTTTATACCATTTTATAATGCCATATTGATGCCTATTTTATTAAATAAATTCCTAAAATTAATTAGCCATCCATCTTAAAATTCATATTTTAATATGAAAACATATTATTTACATTTATTTCAGATTTATTTCATTAGAATTAATTTACCTTTAACTCCTATAATAAATTGGTTCACTATCTTAAACACAGATTTTTAAGCTCAAATTTTTATGCAAAATTTCCAACACATTGTTTTACATGTTCATAAGTTCACTTGGCTTAAATTAATTAGTTAATTAGTGTTTTAAATTTAATTAACAGAAACCTATCTATAAGGGATTCACAGCGACGACCAATCAGTTCACTCAAATTTGACCATCAAGTCGATCGATTCTACATTGTTTCTTTAATCCACATTAAAGTAGGCTTCTTAAGATTTCAAACCATTATAATTTAATCAAAAAAGAAGAAGAAAAATTCACCAGTTCAGCGATGCACATTCAGGCCACCACTACTAGTCGAAACATTATTTTGCCTTGCTTTGCTATTTTGTAATTTAATTTTAAAAAATAGTAAATGTACCTCAAAAATCACAAAAAAATTCATTTTATATATAGACATGTTAAACTACCAATTTATAAATTTCATCAAAAAATAAATTTATTTAATATTTTATTTAAATTTGATAACTCAAATTGTCTAGATTACATATATATACACATATAAATTGATTTTCTATCATATTTAAATCATCTAAAACATGTTTATTATATATTATTTTAACTAATATATGTATATATAGGTATATATTTTACAATTTGAATCACAAATCATAGCTCAAATCATCATTATTAACAATTTCACAAATTTCTAGCATATATCAGCAATAGTATACATGCATACACTTCAACAAAATTTGTATTTAATATATTCGTATATTTATTTGATATTTTCATTTCAATAAATATCAATTCAACATATCACACATATATTCGTACATACATATACATAAATAAACATGCAATAATTTCAAATACTTAAATTTCTAACATACATACATATACATGTGCATTTTTGATTGATATATATATATATATTATATATCAATCAATACTCAAATCTAAGTTTAGTTTTAGCAATTTACATGAATTTAAAAGTCATTAACATGATCAAAACATATTAATTATATTAACTTACTTGATTTGTAAAAAGAGTAGCCTACAAGTCTTTATTACTACTCTAAGAATTGGAGGATGCTTCTAATGCGATTGTCACACCCCGAGGGTACTCTAGTAGAAGTAGACAAGTCACACCTGAATATTATCACTAGATTACCTTCAGGGAGTGACATATTTTCCAAAATAACATGATCTTTTATTTGATTTGATAAGAAATGATAAATACATGTAAGAAATAAATTAGTAAATAACTACCATCTTAATCATAAAGTATCATAGATTATTATAAACCACGTAGTTTTTTTGTAATTCTCTACATACATAACTGATAAGATAATACTAATCTATTCTAGAAAAATATAAGCCATTAATCCCAAATAGAACCATACGCTTCCAGCTCTTAAGCCCTTATCGGAGCCATATTTCTGGAAGTAACTAACTAAAGTTGAAGCGTAAACCTGAAAAGACTGTGGGAGTATGAGTAAAACAGGGCTCAGTAAATAACTAATATATTACACATCAAGCAAGTTATTAACAAATCATATGTGATGCAATCACTCAAACATATGCTCAGATATAAGCTTAGATGATTTAGAATCTAAACAGGAAAAAGATTTACGTCCTCTTTTTAGGGTTGAAGAACATTTACTTTATGACCCATCTACCTAGGAGAGACTAAGTTTACAAAAAAATCAACGATTTCTTGTCTTAGGGTTATCACTTTGAATTTAATAATTGTTTTAACTGACCATTTCTTGCATCTATCCTTAGAAACTCCCTAAGTATTAATCATTTCAAAGCGATACTACGGGCGGCGTTCTTCGTTGCCACTTAGTTCCCGTAGAACCGACGGAGTAAAGAAAACCTTGGAAGAACTAACACTTTAGAAAAACCAAGCATTAACAGAGAATCGAAATATTAATACGTAGTAGGCTGTCACCTATTTATATATGCAATAATGCAGTACGTGTAATGCATGACCAGGTTATTTTAATAAGTCAATAGTTCTTATTCAGTTTCATGGTGGTCATACATTACACACAATAATCATCATAATATTTCACATTATCATACCATTGTATTATCACTTTTGTAATAGTAGATTAATAATCATACAATCAGATCATAACACATTTCCATCAAAACATTCATATTATTATCTTTGCATTTCATATTCAGCTAATTACAAGCACAAACATCATAATATGACTAAATTACTCACTTGCTCATAGTAACTAATCATAGTAATCTGTCGGAAAGTCCTCTATGGTATCACAGGCACCTGTTGAAATGAATAAAATATTCATCAATATAACACAGATTATATAACTAAACTCCTATAAGTATCTAGTGTCATAAATTGATATTTGGCTCGGTTTCTATTATTTATTTTGGTGATTTAATGGTCTTATGATAATAATTATCAATTAATTTTTATTTCCATGTTGCTTGTTTCGGTCTTGCTTGATATTTATATACATTTATCTGGTATTTGAAAAAATTGATATTTAACAAGCTTATATGTTATAGTTGTCACGCCCCAAAGGGCACCCTAAACGTGACAGTCCGCCATACTCAATATTAAAGCTCAAGTATGATAACTTTAGCCATTCCCAAAAGCTTTTATATTAAGTGTAAGGCGTACTTTCACAACTTTAGAGGACCATACATAGAATTATGAAGTTTAAGAAGATATAAATCACACATTTAAGAAAAGATGATTCATAATAATCATTCATTCATATTAATGGCTTTACAAACTTAGGGACATATCCCCTTGATCACTAATCTATTACATGAGCATTTATACATAAATATTAAGGCTACACTTTATTTCTATTTCTAGTATCCAACAAGAAATTACCTGCACGTAGGGTCTTCATGGCCTTAAACATAAGTAGGAAACTACAAAAGATATCTATTGGGTATAAGCTAAAGGCTTAGTGAGAACTATTTCCATAAATAACTTCTTGTAACAAGATTCAAACAAGTTGTTTAATCAAACAAATGTAATGCAACAAACACGTGAGCAAACAAGCATATAGTTTTCCGGGAACTATATGTTGAATGGATTTGTGCCCTCCATTCGGGGTTTGGTGATACATAACCTCAATTTAAGTAGTTTTAGTTAAAAAGTTTTCATGCTCGCGAGCACTCATCGCCAAGCATTCTGAATCTACTTGATTGACCTTGCTTTCAGATCTTCCGCCAAGCATATTCCATTAAGCCTCCAAGCAATTGCTTTCGGATCTTCCGCCAAGTGTTGCTTTCGACATGAGCTTATTATCCTTCTCACCCAAGGATAATAACCCAAAATGCAATGTGACTCACTTCGTGGTATGCATGAATTCATTAATTTATAAAGTCATAGCATAATTTTTTTTTCAATTTAAGGCGATCAAGGAATTTCATACAAATCAATACTATACTAAAACAATCATTTAAAACAATTCTGGCTTCGATATTCTTAATAATTCTTTCAAGGAATTATTTTACATACACATCGGTTTATCTTTTCCTAACTCTAATGCAACTAATTTACAAGCACAACAAGTATAGCATTTAATGGAAATAAACTCACGATGCCATGTCGTCTATTCCTCTAAGCGGATGAGTCGTTCACACACTCCACTTAATCGTAATAATCCTCGGGGTAAAGGAATCCTTCCTCAGGGTCACCTAGCCAAAGAAAATACCCACAATGAGTATTCCTTGATGATTTACTTGAAATTTGACAAAACAATGTCAAAAGAACGTTAAAGTTCGTGTAAAGGAATGTTCCAACTTAAAATGGCCATAACTTGGTCATTTTAACTCGGAATCGCGCATATAATATACCGATTTCTACCTACTCGAAAAGATCTACCCATTTCTAAAATTACTTTTAACAAACAAGGTCATATAGACCTCAAAACAGTGGCAACAAAATTCACCACAGATTTTCCAAGTAAAAACAACCTTGGTTCAAGAAATCAAAATTTTTTTGATAAATACTTAGTTATCTATATAATTGAAAAATTCTCTTTTTATAACTATATAACTCATATTTAAGTATACTCAAGTGTCTTGTTTTCCAATTATTTTTCTCAAGTAAAACAATGTCTGTTTGAAGTTTTCTAGAAAAACATGGTTTTCAAAAATTGTTTTTATAAATTTTGTGAAATGAATACTTTGTTTCCTTTTTGTTTTTTAAAAATGCTTTATGTTGGTTTTATTATTTTTCCTAAGTAATAAAATTTTCCATTTTCTATGTTCTCTACACTCATACTATTTTAAAATGCACTATTCTTCCTATTTAATCTTCTTGCACATATTCTTTTGTTTATTTGTTTACAAAAATCTTTATTTGAAAATTTTTCATTCCTTCCTTATGTCTTATGTTTTTCATAAAGTTCATTTATGCATAAAAATTTATTTTCTTGATAAAAACAAAGTGGATCAATATGTGACTTAAGAAACCTTTTCATAGTAAAGTAGTTACTAAAATTGTAGTGGTTTCTTCTTGTAAAGAAATAACTTTATTTTTGTTTTCAAACCATAGATTTTCTTTGCCTATTTGTTTGCAAAGGTCTTTACTTGAAAATCCCTTAGCCATTCATCTTGTTTATCTTTTTATAAAAAGAACCATTTTTGTATCAACAAATATTTTCTTTTGAAAAACAAAGTGGAATAATAAAGGTTTAAGTGGATTTTTAAAATAAAAGTAGTTTCTAAAATTATAGTGAGTTCTTTTTGTAACTTGAAAAGGAATGAGTTTATTTTTGTTATCTTATAGATTTTATACAAACTTATCTCTAACTGACGAAATTCTTCTTTTGTTTAATTATCTTTAGAAAATAAAATTTTTGGACAACAATCTAAATGAACATGATTATGAGAATAATAAAATAACATAAAACATAAATAATAAAGTCAAGTATTGGAGTCTTAGCTTTTTCAAGGCTTGTCCCATAATAAAATGAAAGAAGGAAAACTTGTTTTGACTTGATGAGGACAAGTCTAAGACTAGAGACTAGTCTTAAAATAACAAGGAATAAATAAATAAATTGCAATGAATTAAATAAATTGCTTTGCATGGAATAAATAAATTGCAAGTGAGCTTATATGCTCTAAAGAATATGTGTATATATATATATAGTAGTACTTAGATATATTAGCAATAATAAAAACAAAAATAATAACATAACATAAATGGGTTTGCATGAACAAGAACAATACATGAACATAATGTAGTTTCCATAACTAGTAGTCTTTGGAAACTCACACTATGGTCATGTAAAGTTACATGACATGAAGAAGAAAAAGAAATATGAAGTGGTTACCTAAAGGAAGCTTTGGTATGGTTATGTGGTTATGGGTTTTGGTTTGTTGGTAGAAGTTGTTGTAGAATTATTTGGAGAGAATTTTGGGATGGTATTTTGGGAGAGTTTTGAGAGGAAAATTTGAGAGTTTTTGTATGAATTTGTGGGTAGTGAATGTGTGAAAGAAGTGAAAGAGGAGGAGGGTATTTATAGGAAAATATGGAGTGATTTTTGTGTGATTAAATAAAAAAAATTAAAACAAAATTGACGAGGGGGGGGGGGGGGGGGGGTATAGGCGCCGGCCATGTGATAAGAGGAGGAGAGATTTTATTTATTTTTTGATAAATGAAAGATGTAATGTGTAAGGTAGACGTGAAATAAAGTTATGAGAAAGGTAAAAAGTTAAGTTTATAGGTTATGTAGAGTGTAAGAATAGGTGTAAGAAAAAGTAGAGATAAAAGAATAGTGTGGAATAGTAATGAATAGTGTAATGTAAGATAGATATGACTAATAAAGTATTGGTAGTAAGAAAATACGCATATAATGGCTATATCTATTATTTTTACTTACCGAAAAATTACGAAACTGATATTTTTGGAAAACTTATATTTTTACGAATCTAACGGTGTATTCGAAATATTTTTATTATTCCGGGCTCCCGGACACGCTTTTCGAGAACCGTGTCCGATCGGGTCCAAAGGACACCCGAAATTCGCGAAACTGATATTTTTATAAAACCTATGGTTATTAGGAACTATTCTAGCTAATTATCCCAACTTCGTTTTCTAGGGCCAAAGAAAACGGCAATGCCGGATTTAATTTGATACGGTAAACTAGGGTTTTATTGACCTTTAGGGTTTCGTTTGACTTCTGGTTTAGGGTTTTTACTAAACCGATTCCGAAAATTTGGGGGTTTACAATAGTTATTATTACTATTTTTATGTTATTCCTATCTGACTCATTTAGTAACTAATATTCGTTTATTATTGTTTAGTGTCATCGTGTTTCTCTTAATCTACTTCATACAATTATTTTGTCATTTTTAAAAGTCACATTATTCATAAATTTAGCTTGTTTCAATTTCCATTCTTACCTATTTATCTATATAAATCAAATATTTGATAATTATAGTTGCTTAATATTTCCCTATAGTTTATAGGGTTTTAGAAGTTATCAAATATTAAACATATTATTATTCTAAGTATTTATATTTATTTATCTGCTTAGTAAATTCTGCTTTGACATATATATATAGTATATGTTTATTATTATTATATATATATTATGTTCGTCTAATACAGACTTCACGTAGGAAACACATGTTTGTACACTGGCTCCAACGCTGCCAGCATTGAAACCCAGATGCTGGTGTTTTTAGGTTTTACATGTTATTTTGTATCAAGTTGTGTTGGCTTGTAGGCCGCTAGCTTTACTACGTACACTGGATTATACGTTGCCGGCGTATAACTCCAATTAGTTGGCATTCGATCATTTTACATAAAAATAATTTTTTACGTAGCTTATGTTCCAGTGTCAATTATCTCAACACCGCCGGCCTACTCACGTACGCTGCCGGTGTTGAGTGTGTACACTGCCGGCGTGTAGGCAGTGTTGACACTGTTGGCGTGTAGGCAGTGTTGACACTGTTCATTATCTTCTTCGATTTTCTTTCATTCGAAATTTAACTTTCTTTTAACATATATGTTCCTCTACATTCTTCATGTATTATACATGATATATCAATACATATTACATCATGTAATCATTATTCATCCTAGTTTCTAACTTTAACATATAATAGAACATATTAATGAAGCTTTAGGATTAGCTTTTACCTTGTCTGAGTTGATTTGAGGGTGCTAAACTCTCCCAAGAGATAAGTCCGAACCTAGGTTTACAATAATGTGGTTTAAGCTTTTGTTTAATATATAGCTACTTAGAAACCAATTTACTTACTTACCTTTGTTCCTTTCTAAGCTTGTATGGATAGTTTATGAGTTTGTGTTTGTGAGTATTGTATGACGGAGATTTAGAAATTTTTGAGCTGCTACCAAAGGATTTTAATGGCTACCAAAGTTTGTGATTTTTAATGAGTTATTAGCTTTGTTTTTGGTTCATAATGAGGTATATATATATATATATATATATATGAGAAAAGAAAGTAACAACTTGATGTTGGAACAGCTGAAGGGATTCTTCTTCCACCAAAATTGTGCTATTTGTAATCCTTGTCTCCTATACAATTAATGCATTAGCTGACTTGGGGCACGTTTATTGGTTCATTTGTAATTTACCTTGACTTTTCTTTGTTTTTCTTGACCCATTTGCTAAGGTTTTCGGCTAGAAAGATTTTGGGAAGATATTAACCACTCATTCTCACCAAATGTATCGAAAGTTTTGATAAATTATTATATAATAATAATTAGATAGTTAATTATCTTTGTTTTAGATAGTTTAATAAGTTAAATGAGTACAAATATGAAATTTATTCAAGAGTTTTATCTCCAAACATTTATATAGAGTTCTACAAATCTTCTAGATTATTATTGGGTTCAACTTTAAGTTTAAAGTTTACATGATAAATTATTATTTTTTTTTTTAGAATTTTGTCTCCCCGATTAGGGTTTTCTAAGCTTAGTAGATCAATTTTCATTTTAGGCTCTAATATCTCAATATACTCTAACTAAAACAATGGTGTATTTGGAATCTAGATTATTAGTTATATATCTGTTTATATTTTTATTGTGTAATCATAATCCTAACGGTTCATCTATAATTTATCATTTTCTAACTATAAGTATTATTGAAAATCTACTTTTCAATAAATTTAAAATCTTAATTAGGTTATTTCTTTATCTTGAGTTTTTGATACCCACTATAAAATCTTATTAGTAATCTTAAATACTATCTAGATACTTTTGATTTAGCGTTTGAAATTATATACAAGCTCATTTCTACTTGTAGTTTAATTCTAAGGTCTTAATTGAGTCCTATATTAGCATTCTATTTTCTATTTTTATATTTTCATCTATTTCTATTTGTATGAAAATCTCAAGGTTTACACTGATCCCCAACTTAAACCTTGGTTTTTCCTTCAAATTTCACCCAAGAATAAATTGAAATAGAGATTAAATACTAAGGAAGAAATTGAGTGATTAGATGATGGAAATTGAATGGATTTCCTTACCTATTAGAGGCTTGTCTTGAGGAGGAATTATTGTTGAATTATTGTAGGATTTTTGGTGTGTTTTAGATATGTGTTTTAGAGGATTTTGGGGAGATATGGGCAGCTAAAGATGGAGGCTTCTCTAAGGTTAAGGACTTTTTTAGTTATTTTATTCGGATAGGTTAAGGTATTTTTGTCATTTCACTTTGGTAAGAATTTCTAGATTTATGAGATATTTTTTTGTATTCACATTGTGTAGAATTTGAAGGGGCATTTTGATCTTTTCCCAAGTATCAAAATTCTTAGGAATTCAGGAAGGTCATTTTTATCATTTCACTTGTTCAATTTTCTAGAAATTTGGGAATTATAATGTGTGTGATGATGTATGTTAACTGATATGGTCTTATGGGCTTAGATTTATCAGCATGAATCTTGAGTAATTGTGCTTGACCTTTTAATTATGGGCTTTCTTGATAATAGGATTAGGTAATGATTATGGGCTTGACTTCATGGCTTACTTTTATGTTAATGGGCTTCTTCAATGTGGGCTTGAATTTAGATTAATTGACTTGACTTTTCGATCATGAATTGGGCCTTAGGTTATGGGCTTTAGGGATTTAGAATTAGATTTAAGTAGTAAGAAAAGAAAATTTGCCAACTACATTAGAAATTGAATTTAAATCTAGTCAAAGGAAATCTAACATCTTACTTCAATTTAGGGTTTTAGGGGCTTAGGAATTGGTATTTAAAGGAAAATATTTAGATTTAAATTTATAGGATTTAAAGAATTGGAATTTAGGCCATGATGGCTAAATTGAGTATTTAGGGGCTTAGCTGGTTAAACTTGTAAAGTTTGGTTAGGTTCAATTTTTGTGAATTAGAAATTTAGATAATTCAACTTGAGAAATTGGTTTCAAATCGATAATTGAAAGGGATTGAGTAGCTTAATATGTTGAAGAAAGAAAATTGAAGTAATTTGATAGGATAAAATGGGTATCTATTATATTAAAAGCTCTATTTTCTATTAAATTCATTTTCTAGTGCAATTATGCTAAATTTTCTAATTATTTTGAGGTTTTTACTTACGCGATTAAGATTTCTAGGCCTAATAGGTCAAATTAAGATATTATACACAATAGACCTAGAAAATTATAAATTTAATGATTACGTATTCAAAATTTTTATTTGAGCTCTATTTTTGTAGAAATTAATTAGATTTTATTTTTGTCACGTATATTTTAATTCGAGCTATTTATCTTTAAACTACTATTTACTATCTAGTAGACCCTAAAAATTAATCACCTTATATTACACTTAATATCTATAGTGGTATGTGTATAGTTGTAAGTTTATGACCCGTGTCTAACTAAATTTAGATTAAGATTCAAAGTTACTCACATTTTATACTAATCATCTATTAATATCTAATTAATCAAGCACAGAAATTTTCGGGTATTTCATAAATTTTTAACAAAAATCACTTAATTATACTTCTATGGATGTCCTCTTAAGAAAAATAGAATTTTCAAGTGGGCGACCCAAGAAGCTCTAAAACCAAGGCCTATAGTCCATCGAAATTAGCCATTTTATGAAAAATTGGATTACTTGATTTTTTGTGGCCTGGAGTATGAAACTTCCACCAAAATCAATTAAATGCATCCTCTTTCAAGAAAATGAGACTTCTAAACCGTGTGAGCCTAGAAGCACAAAATCCATAACTTATATTCTACCATTTTGACCATTTTTTTTAGTACTTAATTTTTTTAGGCCTAAAACAAGAATTTTCAACCATAAGCACTTATTTGCTCATGCATGGATGACTACTCAAGAACAATAAGATTTTTAACCAGCCAATTTGGAAGCTCAAACTCCATAGCTTACAGTCCATTGAAATCGATTATTTTTTGCAAATTGAATTACTTTATTTATTGAGCCTTAGAGTGCAAATTTCCATCAAAATCTTTTAAAAGCTTTGCTATGGATGTCTTCTCTACATAGATAGGGTTTTCGATCGAGCTCAAAATCCAAGGCCCATAGTCTATCGAAATCGGTAATTTTTCACAAAAATTGGATCAATTGATTTTTGAGGACCAGAACTCGAAATTTCCAACAAAATTATTTAATTTCATTTCTATGAATGTCCTCTCAAGATAAATATGGTTATTAACTGGGTAACCCTTGAAGCTCAAAATTTATGCCTATAGTTCATAGAAATCAACCATTTCTCATAAAATGTGTTACATGATTTTTTGAGGCCTTAAACATAAAACATCTACCATATAATCTATTGATACCAAGAGAAGTTAAAAGATCCGATGTTTCTATAATGTGTTGTATACAACAGATCACCCAAGAAAAATTGAATAATTAAAATTATGAGGAGGAATTATGTCTTCATTGAAATCGTTTCGCAAATCTCCATTAGGTCCTCTGCATGGTAGTTTACTCAATTGTGAATATCAAAATCATTTCGATTCTGTATGGTAATGTCTCTTCCAAATCATTTGTCTCCTTGTCTTCTCTCTTTTTTTATTTTAATGCATGGCTCGTGAGCATTTTGAGGCAACCAATGGTTCCCATAAAAATACAACGCGTAATTATTTTCTTTCGAATGGCATATTGGCTTTTCCATGCCAAGACATATAAATTATAAAGTGGATTAATGTCTTGTAAATACCCTGGATGGTGAAATTCCTCAAAGGTGTTTTAGACGAATCCACATGATCTTTATTGTGATAGTCTCAAATCATCGTTGTAATTAATGAATAGCAGTATAATTCCTCATAACTTTTTCTTGTGATTTTGAAATTGGCTATTGCTTTGGCTTCATAAAGTACATCATTTTCTAAATATTCATGTGGAATCATCTTTTGTGTAATTTTAAATTTGTATATTTTTTCCTAAAATATAAATAAAAATATACACATGAGTGTAATAAAAAGTTGGATAAAAAAATATAAAATTATAACTTATCAAATTGCCCCCATCTTAAGAACTTACTTGTCCTCAAGCAAAATATGTAGCATGAAAACAAGAGGACATTTTATTACACTCACAAGCAAGTCATATCACATGCATGATCTGTATAAAATTGGCATTGACAAATGAAGTACTTTTGCATCCATAATAAATTAGTAGTCACAGTATTAGCAACTTACTACACAAAATATGTGCTTAATTTTTATATTATGTACTAATAACACTAATATATGACTAAAATAACTAATCTAAGGATTGCAATATTTCATATAGTTTACACAAAAGTTCATTATCCTTGAGCTGAGTTTAACATTAACTCACTCAAGAAAAGTTATATGCCTTGTAATAAATTTGAATTAAAATGTATACACTTCCTATTCCATGTCATCAAACATTCAAACCCAAGCACCTGTGCATATTTCATCTGCTCAATCTCAAACATCTCTTTATATAAAGAAGGGCTTTTTTTTACTAAGCTTCAGAGGGAGAGGTTTTTGCCTTCATCTTTTCTTTTTCCTCTATAGGGATTTTTGTCTCTATCTTTTTGCTTTATTTTTTAAGAGGGAGGGGTTTTTGCCCTATCTTTTCAGTTTGATTTTTTTTTTCATTTTTTTTTTACTTTTGCCTCCAACTTTATTTTTAAGAAAGACAACTAAAAAAGCTTGATTTGATCACAAGTAAGAGAGTGCTCCATGCTTTTCAAAAACTTCCTAGGAATGAGCATACATTAAAGTGAATCTAAAAAATGCACATGACTAGCCTTTTATGAACAACATTGTCCCAATTCAAACCTTTTGGCCTTAAGTTTAAAAGGTACAAAACCTTGTATTTTAAAGATTCAATCATTTTACTCAAATAAAGTGATAAAAGTTCACTAAAACACAAAGCAAATTTTTGTGAAAAAAAAATTGCACAAAGTTACTAGTTGATGCAAAAAGAAATATAACTTGCCAAATATATAGATCATGCAATTCTACTTATATCCCTTGACATAAAATAAGCCACACATTCAAACTATTATCATGAATCATCACATAAAATTCCCCTTCTCCTAACCACCATTTTAAAACCAACATTGTCCTTAATGTGAAAATTAAGATTAAAAATAGAGAGTAAAAAGAAGAATACTCCCCAGGAGTGTTGGTTTGATTGCATTTCTTAACTCTTCCTTGTGCACACTTTCTTGAAACTTCAAACTAGCCTAAAAAGAAGAAGAAAAGAAAATAAAGAAAAATTTTTGTATATAGGATTGCCTCCCATAAAGCGCTTGGTTTATCATCGCTAGCTCGACTTCTCTATCTCTTGAGCAGGATTCCCAAGTCTATGATGGTGGTATTTCTACTAATGTCTTCCCCATCATAATAATGTTTGAGAAGATGACCATTCACTTGAAAAGTGTGGTTGTCTTTTGCTTTCATATCAACTGCACCATAAGGAAAAACATTAGTCATAACAAAAAGTCTAGACCATCAAGATCTCAAGTTACCTAGGAACAATTTGACGCGAGAGTTATGTAATAAAGCTTTTTGTCTAGATAAAAACTCTTACTTCAATATGTTCCTATTATGCCATATTTTTTCTCTCTCTTTATAGATGCAAGCATTCTCATAAGCCTCTGCTCTTCACTCAGCCATCTGATTAAGCTAGAGTAACCTCTTTTCACCTCCAGCTTGCATATCAAAGTTAAGAAGTTTAATGGCCCAATATGCCTTATGCTCAAGCTCCAAAGGTAAGTGACATGATTTACTAAAAACAATTTTATATGGGGACATGCCTATAGGTGTCTTTAAAGTTGTCCTTTAAGCCCATAATGTGTCATCAAGTTTTAAAGACCACGTTTTCCTTAACACATTAACATTCTTTTCAGGAATGCTATTTAATTCCCACATTTGGTCTATGAATGGGAAGGGGAAATGGTTATACCTATAATCCATGCAAATTTTCTGTCCAGTTATAGTACAAGTAGGTATCAATTCATTATCATCATCTTTCACTACAGTCATACCACCTTTTTTAGGAACTACCTAAATAGGACTAACTCATTTACTATTAGAGATATGATAGATAACACTTGTATCCCAGTTTAAGCTCCTCTTTCTTCACTACCTCTTTAAGTGTTGTGTTTATTCTTCTCTGTGATAGTTGTAGGTTTGCATTCAAACTCCAAAAATATCCTATGAGTGCAAGTCAGTGGGTTGATCCCCTTGATGTCTGCAATGGTCCAACTAATTACCTTTTTATGATCTCTCAATACTCCTTGTAATTGTTGTCCTAATCACCTATCAAAGAAGAAGAGACGATTATTGGCAAAGTATCATTTATTCCAAGAAAAGCATATTTTAAATGACAAGGCAAAGGTTCAAGTTCAAGCACCGAGGTTTTGGTTACTAATGGCATAGGTTTTGTCTTACTATTGCTAAGCTCCTCATAATGTCTAGTTCTGATTATAGGCACCTACTCCACACAATCTTCTTCAAACTTATCATCACCCACTCTTTGATGTCCCTTAGGACATATTACATGGTATCTATACATGTTTCCTTTTCCATAGACTCAGATATAAGCTCATCAACAACATCAATGATATAATAGGTTTTGCTATCATCAAACTTTTTCGTAGCATCATAAACATTAAATGTTACCTGTTCATCCATTACTCTCAAATTGGGCCTACCTTGTTTCAAATCGATTAAGGCTTTACCTATTGCAAGGAACAGCCTTCCAAGTATCATGGGATCCTCTGTCCTCTTCCATTTCCAAGACTATAAAGTCAACTAGAAATATGAATTTATCAACCTCCACAAGAACATTCTCTACAATACCGTTTGGATACTTGATGGTCCTATTAGCAAGTTGCAAAGTGACATGTGTCTCCTTGCATTCTCCTAATCTAAGTTTCCTAAAAACAAATAAAGTCATTAAATTAATACTTGCACTAGAATCAATGTGAACTTTATCAAAGTGAAAGTTTCCAATAGTGTAAGGAATAGTAAAACTCTCCTAATGTCTTTGTTTTTGTGGAAGAAAGGATAAGTTATTTTGCAAAATGATGGAACATTCTCCTATAAGCATAATAGGCTTAGTACCATCAGTCTTCCTTTTCTTAGTAAGCAACTCCTTCATGAATCTAGCATAAGAGGGCATTTGTTGGATTGCTTCTACAAAGGGAATGTTAATCTAAAGTTTCTTGAAGACATCTAGGAACTTTGAAGACTAAGCGTCTAATTACTATTGCTTTAGCCTCCCTGGAAAAGGAATAGGAGGAACATATGGTTTCACCTCTAGTGACTTATTCTTTGGTTCTTCTATCTTCTTTTTCCCTCTATCCTTCTCTGGAACCTTAATCTTACCTTTTGTTCTCACCTCCCTCTTGTCAACTTTTTCCAGTTCCTTACCACTCCTCCACATTATTGCATTAACACCTTTAAGATTCTTCTCTTTTGTTACACAAAAACCTTAATTGTCTATTACTCAATTGTTGAGACATCTGACCTAAATGTGCCTCTAAATTCCTAATAGTGGCATGTTGATTCTACAACATGGTGTCTATCTTCTGCATGTAACTTAACATGAGCTCATCTAAATTTGATTGCTTTTTCTGAGATGAGGCATTCTAATTAGGACCTTAATTCTGGAATCTTGGTAATAGTTTTAATAAATTACTCTCATTCCTCCAAAAAAAGTTAGGATGATTCCACCATCTTTAATTATAAGTGTTAAAATATGGCCCCTAATTAGCCCTTTAGAAGTTGTTAACAAAATTGACTTGCTCTCCACTTGATGATGGTGAGATAAATGGGTTTTTAGCTAAGCATTCAGTGCTAGTATGTGATCCTAAACACAACTCACAACAAATGGTAGGATTAGAATTAAAAGAATTAGATGTAGTGAGTTTACTTACCTGAGCAATGAGAGCTGAAATCTGAGCTATCAATTGAGAAATTGTGTCCATCTCATTCGCTACTATAGGTCTGGTTCTTGCCCTCTCATTCTACCAACTACATGCATTGGAGGTCATTTCCTCTATCAAATCATAAGCCTATTCATATGACTTACTCAATAATGTGCCTCCAGTTGCAGCATCCACCATAGATCTTGATGTTGCTCCCTCACCATTATAGAATGTCTGGATAATAAGCCAAGTGGATAGCCCATGGTGTGGACACTTCCTGAGCACGTCCTCATATCCCAATCATCATAAAGTGATTCCCTTTCTATTTGAACAAAATTGGTGATATCATTTTTTAGCTTTGCAGTCCATGCAAGTGGAAAGAACCTTGAAAGAAACTTTGTTGAAAGTTGAGTCCAATCAGTTGTTGACTCTTAGGGTATGGAATTCAACCAACTTCTTGCTTTATCTCTCAATGAGGATGGAAAAAGTCTTAGTCTAATGGCATCTTCAGATACTCCATTACTCTTCTGTATGTGACAAATTTAGAGAAACACTACAATATGTTCATTAGGATCCTCATGTGGAAATCCTCTAAACTGATTTGCTTGAACTGTCTGAATGAGTGCTAGTTTGAGCTAAAAGTTATTGGCTTGAATTGTTGGCCTCCTAATCTCAAAACCTATAGTTATAGGCACTACATATCTCCATAGTGCTCTACTAACTTGTTGTACCTGATTATTATTCTCCACCATTTCAGCAATTTCTAAATCACCCTTATTTCTATTCTCTCTTAATAATCAATAGAAAGTATGTTCTATTTTAGGATTAGCTGATAGAAGCTCAAAAAATCTACTTCTTCGCATAAACTTCTTACAAAAGAGAATAGAGAAAAACGTAGTAAAATAATTTTTTCAGATTAATAATAGAGTTAAAGTGGTCCAATATCAATTTTAATCAAAGGCAAATGGACCAAAAACTTGACCTGTTAAAAAAAATTAATCAAAAATGGATTTGTAAACCCCTAGATTTTATGACAAGTCTTAAGTTCAAACCTTAAAATGGGAAGTCAACTAGAAATCCTAAAGTCAACAAAACCTATATCAAACCCTAGAATTTAGACTTGGCAATCCCGCGTTCTTAACCCTAAAACAATAAAATGGAGAAAATGGTGGATACTAGTTTGTAATAATATAGGAAAGCCTAAAAATATCATATTCGTTAATTTTTAGTGTGTTTCGAATCCAAATGGGATCAGTTGTCGAAAAATGTGCTATGTACACCGGACGGTAAAAATATTCCGATAATACCATTAGATTCGTAATAATGTGGGAATCCAAAAATATCAGTTTTATAATTTTTCGGTAGCTAAAAATATCAAATATCACATTTATACACGTATTTTCTTCATTACCGATAAATTATTAGTTTTATTTACTACTCATTGCCATTTTTTACTATTCATTACTATTCATCTATCTCTACTTTCTCTAACTATCTATACATCTATTTTCTTACTTTTTACCTTTCCCACACATCTTATATGACATCATGTCTTATATATTACTTACTTTTCCTTACAAAATACAAATTTAATAATTATCTCCCCTCTCTCTTCCTTGGAATTAGCGCCCCCTCCCCTTTATCTCTATTTATATTTTTCTTTTTCATTTTATTTTATTGCACTTAATTTCCCTCAATCTTCAACTATAAATACCCTTTCTCCC
Organism: Combretum micranthum; assembly: GCA_024138025.1. Classification (NCBI taxonomy): domain Eukaryota; kingdom Viridiplantae; phylum Streptophyta; class Magnoliopsida; order Myrtales; family Combretaceae; genus Combretum; species Combretum micranthum. Next base: position 111,072 of record JAMXBD010003149.1, on the reverse strand, counting down.
TCCACTTCTTTCACACATATATTCTTACATAACAAAACTCTACCAAAATCACTCCACAAATTCTATCTACCAAAAATCCTCTCCAAGCAATTCTTTTCAACTTTCTTTCTTCTACATGATAAGTGTTAAAAGATCCTTATTCATAATACTTATTTGATAAGATTTTGCATAGATTTGATGTGAATTTACTAAGAAAATCATACTTAATTGATTAATATTTGATTTCAGGGTTTAAAGATGATATTTCAAATATTTAAAGATGATTCAAGTAAAAAGAGGAAAAAATTGGCAAAGTATTCAAAAGTTATTTTTACAATATACATAACCTACAACATGGCCATATACATGCTAGTGTTCAAGGGTGAAAAGTGACTAGAAACTACTCTAAAATGTGCTTAAGTTTCTACTCAAGAAGTGTATAAGGATGTGTTGATGGAAAGACCTTGATCAGTGAAGGAATTGAAGAGTTTCCAATGTACTCTACCACGAGCATGGCCGTGTACATGGCGAGGTACATTACAGGACAGTTACAATTCTAAAAATAACCATCCCAACCTTTCAGTTACTCATCCTTTCACATTTCTCTAAACCCTAGGAGAGGAAAAGACACATTCTAAAGAAGGCCGTATAGAATTTCAACAATTTCATAACCGTTATTTATTTATTTATAACTACTTGTCTCCTCATATCCTTTGATAAAAAATCCTTTCACATTTCTAAAAACCCTAGGAGAGAAAAGAGCTACTAAGAAGGAAAAGTGCTTGAGCTTCATAAAAAATCACAAGACGTCAAAAAGGGTTTAATTGTTATATCATATTTATAGATTACTTTTTTAGATCTTCTATTTTCATTGTAAACTCTATGGAGAAGTATATATTTATGCCCTAACTCTTGTGAAACCCTAAACCCATATGATTTGAATTGCTTTTGATTTATGAAAAGTTTATGTCTTTGTATCTATTCATGTGTTTTAATTATCTTGTGATTGATTTATGCGCAAAGTTGATTGCTTATATGATTCTTATTAGATAGAAAGAGGTTTCATCTAATAAGATAGATCTTTCATGAATAGAGAGATTACATGTTTCACTTAGAGGTAGGGAAACTTTGATTCTCTGCATAAAGATTTAATATTTCTTTAGGAATCCTGATCTTTAATGCAGTCTTATATGGCGTTAGTGAGGGAGAGGTCTCTACTATCTCATATAGGAATAGGAATTAATTAACTCGGGAGAGTAATTGATTTAATTTCATGATTCTGTAGTGCAAAGCATAAATAACTCAATGATCAATATTTTGTTGTAAGAAATTAGGGTTTAAGATGAATCAAGATGAAAGGTAGGACTTGTGATTAAATTTATCATTTGAAAGCACTCATATTTAACTATTAGGGTTATTGATTAGAAATATAGCCATAGCGTTATATTAATTTTTAGGCTAAATAGTAAAGAAACGGTAATACTAGTACTTGATATCTAGATCCTAGAGGACAACACCCATATTAATTTTATTATGCAATCGATAAGTGTACTGCCTTAGAGCTTGTCGTAGGATTTCTATTAGGTTTTATTATTTATAATTTGATACGACTCATAAGCTATTATCACTACACACAAAAAACTATCTTCCACATATTACTACTATCCACATAGTATTACAATCATCACCTTCTTTATTCAACACATACACACCTTAGGTAAAGATCTTATACATTTATTTTTCTCATATCATGTAACTCAACATGACAATGGTGTTGTTTCTTAAAGCTCATGTGAGTTACGGAAGCAACAAGATGTTCATGTTTTTTCTTGCATAGGCCAAGAATTTTTCGTTATATTAATTTGTTATATTATGATATTATGTTGTTATTGTTGCTATTATGCTCCTAATCTAACTTTGTATATATATTATTAAATATATGTATAACTATATATTTCTTAGAGCCTAAATGCTTACTAACTTTCACTAACATGTTCTTATTATTCTTATTATTATTGCTCTTATTATGTTTTTTCTTTTCTTTCTTTTTCTTTTTCTTTAGGATTAGTCTATTCTTAGTCTTGGGATACCTTGATGAAGCTAAGGTTGCCAATACTTGACCTTATTATTTGGCTTATTATCACTTCTTATATCTTTCTTATGTTACTATGTGATATTTTCATCTTTTTCATCCTACATAATCGTATGCATGCATCATTATAATGATATTGTCTCAACAAATTTAAAGTGGAATTTTCTTTAATAAAGAAAAATGGAACCAAACTCTTTATTATATAACTTTGAATCTAAATAAAGATTTTGTCATAAAAAACATAAAAAAAATTATTTTTATAAATTCTTTTCAAAAATTTAGACAAACTCATCATAAATTTTTTTGAATGACAATAAAGATGATTTTTATCAAAGAAATCAACTAAGAAAATAAACACTCTCTTTTATGATAAGTAACATGATGTTTATTAAGACTTAGTGTTAATAATATATGTAAATTTTGCATAAAAGCTTACTTGTAGGATTTTTACCAACTCCATAATAAAAACCTAAAACTAGACTAGTTTTCTAAGTTAAGATAAGAATCATCCCGTTAGTATCATAAATCCACTTAAAGAAATAAGAGTTTGCCAAGTTTCTAAATGATAAACTCATTTTCAAAGAAGTAGACAAATATAAATATGATGAAACTAAAAAAAAAAATAGATATCATCAATAACTTAAGAAAAATATTGAAAGTGTTTTCGTCCAACTAAAAGTTGGTAAATAACTTAAAAGACAAGTTTTTCGAAATAAATTTATTTTAAAGGAGGAAATAAAAATATAAGAGGAAAAGACTTATTTATAATTTTTAATCAAAACCATTTAAAAAGAAAAATATATGTAATACAACTCAAATTATTAGAGACTATCAACAACTTAGGAAAAATTTTGGGAACTTCATTGTTATCGCTAAACGTAAAATTTGTAAAAGACCAAGTTAAGAAAAATTAATTTATTTTATAAAAATTAGAAACTAAAATTTATAAGAAAAATACTCATTTATAATAACCCAAGAATTTATAATGTTCTATTTAAACACTTAAAGAGGAAATTGTTAAAGTTCAAGCTTTCAACACCATAAAACAATTTGTTTTATGAAAAATAACATTGAGAGAACACCATTAAAATTTTGCATACAGTATGAGTTTATATATATATTTATTCAAAGGATTTTTCAATCATATAAATATCTATATTTTTGCTAAAGGATTTTTTATAAAGAAAAGTTTGAAATACTATGTTTTAAGGGCTAGGATTTTCGTGGTGAATTGGCATTAAACTATTTCATGACCTAAAAGACTTTTTATGATAAAAATAACCTTAAAATAGATAGATCTTTCGAATTGGTAGCAAACGGTATATAATATGCGAAATTTGAGTAAAAATGAGCAAGTTATGATCATTTTAAGTTGTAATTTCACTATATATGATTTTTAAGGAACTTAGTGAAATTAATTAGCAAGTTTAAGTAAAACTTCCAAAAATACTCATTTTGGGTATTTCTCTTGTATAAGTGATGTGGAGATCGAGTTCGTACCCTAATAATTATTTTGACTAGAAGTTTTACCCAAATGGCCGAGTGAGTTTATTTCTTACATTTTTGCACTTATGCTTTTGCTTGTAGATTAGTGGCATTAGTATTAGGAAAAGATAAAATGGAAAAGTGCATGTGCCTTACATATATGGTTGAAATTATGATTAAGTATATCGAGGAGGGAATTGTTTATCATGAATAATTGATCTAGTATAAGAATGATTGTCTGTAAATTCTATGATCACCCATAATATATTTAATCATGCCATAAGTACTTAATTAAATTGATTCATACATACCATTGGGTAGTTCATTTCATTTATTACTATACCCTTGGTGAGACAAAGGCATTGAAGGAGGTTCGTAGAGCCCGTAAAATCTACAAAATGGCAAAAGGTCACCCAAATAAAATTGCGATGCATAAACACTTGAATAAACTATGTTTTACGGCTGGGTCTTGGCTTGAATAAAAAGTACTAAGGAACGAATTGTAATTATGAAAATCGTTCTATTCGACCTAGAACACTAACCTAGAATGGAAGGGTAAATCCATTCAAGATATGATTTCTAGAAAATCATATGTTTTGTTTACTCACGTGCTTGCGCATCTTATATGGTTGTTTAAATTAACTTGTTTTGATTATCGGTTGTTAGGTGTTTAATTGTGAAAATAATTCTCACTAAGCATAGCTTAAACCCTCTTAGATATCTCTTGCAGCACTTGTATCTTTGGTTGGAGCCTAGGGGATATTTCACCTAGTAAGACCTTTGAAGTCAAGGGCTTTCTGGATGGAAGTCAAGAGTTAGAAGTAGTTATAGACTTTCATATAAAACTCAAGAATGTATATATTTTGAAGAGGATGCTGTTAGACTCGCTATATTTTGGAACCTCAATTATATGTTTATGATTTACCTTCTTAATTACTATTATGAATAACTGCTTAAACGGTTTGTTCCAAAGTTTGGTTCGCTACGATAATAAAAGTACACCTTACACCCAATATCGAAACTGAAATAGCATAATTCCAAATTTATATTTTACACATGAGTGTTAGATTATTTATATATATTTTTTAGCATGATATATTTGATTTGTGTTAGTATATGATATATGTGTTGTATTATGTATTTAAATATTCAAATATCTTAGTGTGAATAAATATTGTGTCTATGAATTGTAAGTGTAATGAAATGTATGATATTTTTTTTAAAACAAGTTAAATATGCTCAATATATATTCCCAAACTTAGCAGAAAATTTTGCAAAAAAAAAGCCCTAAATACATTGATTTTTGGCCCAAAATCAAGCCTAAACCCATGGAAATCAAAGCCCATATTATGGCAGCCCCTCAAGTCAACTTTTGGATAAGAATAAGCCTCAATTTTGATAAAAAAAAAAATACACTTTCCAAAATAGACCCCAAACCATACGAATTTTTCCTTTCCTCCCTTATATGTTGTCTTCCCTTTGTCCTTAAAACCTTGCTTTCCAAGCTCGTAACAAGGTCAAGACCTAAAGCCAAAGTGATTTTTAACAAGACTTAAAGCTTCTTAAGGTATGTATTTATTATGATAAAAGCATATTTGTTAGTTTGAGTTTTCTTGTGAAGTGGATTTTATGCCATGAATTGAGTCAAATGAGTTTTTATGATTTACATGTGTTAATTAAGTATTAAATGCATATCTTGATGGTTATAAGTTATTAATTGTGCTTAGTAAGTGACAAGTAATGTTGAGTGAATGAAGTTGGGAATGAGTAGCGTTAAGATAGTTAGAGAAGAACAGACTGGCTAAATGAAGGATTGAATGACGATTAATGTTTATATTGGTAAATATAGATGTTCGAAGTAAAGATTGTGTGTGTTAAAAGAAGTAGAATACATATGGGTTGAAGTTTGATGTTGGAAATGTGTTTGAAGGAAGTTTGGAAATGAAAAATGTGGAAAAAATTATGCTTTCGAAATAGGGAGGCTTGCAATTTTTTGAAAATCTATACTATAGTGTACACCACCTCAATGCCACCAGCGTAGAGGTCAACACTACTTTCGTACACAGCAATATTGCCGATATTAGAGTATTCACGGGCATAGAACGATCCCATAAAACTCTCGAATTTTTGGATAAATTTGTTTTACAGTCCACACTGACTCAATGTTGTCGGTGTAGACCACAATGCTGTTGGTATTTTGGTTAATGCTGCCAGGATGGCAAGCGTAGAATTTTTTATGCAAACTATGCCGATGAATGCCGCCAACATTGGAGGCCAGCGTATCTCCTGCTGTTTTCCCATTTTCAAAACTTATTCAAACATTTTTCTAAGGTAGACATTTAATCTTTTGATGATTTTATGGGTTCGTAAGATAATGTTTGATGTATAAATATCGAGTTAAGATCTTGTATGAATGTTTATTTGACCTTTTTTTATCCTTTAACCTAAAGCTATATATATATATATATACATAGAATAGAGTTAAGGGTATTAATATAAATTGAAATTTCTTGTAATAGAGATAGATCCTCAGTTGAATACTACCCCTGATTCTCGATTTGACTCAAGTACACAGTAATGTGTTTGATTCCTTACCTAGGATAGGCATAATTAAATTTAACTTAATTTAACAAAAACTTAAATTGCTTGAATTGATTGTCTATTATACCATTAAATCTGGTTCAAGAAACGACACCTTGCTCAGATTGGGGGCACTGTAGTTTAAGCGCTTAAGCCGCCCTTGTCTTTCTGATAAGACTTTTATAAGTGGCATGTTTGGTAGTTGATAAGGTTATTGGTATCGGTATAACATTTGCTTATTCTTAAGGAGAAATAATATGATTTAATTTAATGTTCATGGAAACACTTGAATTAGGTGATAATATAGATTAAGTTAAGTAAAGTTGTGAAATGGCTAAAAATCCTAGAGGAAGCTACTTTTTCGTTTATAGATATATCATCTAGAAGATATAAGTTCCCAAACAATTTACTTATATCAACTCCTTAAGCGTCGATCGTTACTCAAGAGCCCCAGATATCCTTGTTGTCCAAAGTTTGGATACTTTAATATTATTTGACTAACTAAAGATTTTCTAATAACTTGATGGTTATTGCATTTACATGTAGTTTAAGCTTGTGTGCCGTTTGTATTTGTTTTTGTTACTTGCATACTGTATCTTTAGCTCATTATTTCACATTTCAGGTGTTGATGCTAGTGATGAGTTCTACACCAGTATGGGTTATGACATTAGCTTTGAGGATTTCTTAGATGATTGGGAGGATAAGAGATGACTATGACCTTGGTGGATCTTTTGTAATAGTATAGATTTTGGAAAACCCATGTAATAGATATATAGCTTTTGTTTATCTTTTGTAAATGGCTTGTTAATGAGCCTATGTTTAATATCTCAGTATGTGTATGTATATATGTAAATATAGCTCTACATCCTAAAGGTAATGATATATGAGTGTTTTAAGTAAATATAATTTATATAGCTTAAGTTATATTTTAATAGAAATTATATTAGTTAATAGTTTTAAGATTTGTTTTTATAAGAGATTTAGGTAAACAAATATCCAAACTGATTCTGCTAATCAATCTTACATATAACACCACAGGTTATATGTGATTGGAGATCTAGATTCACCTATTTAAACTATAGAGGTGAGTCTGGGTCTTTGCAGACTCTTGGGATGACAAAGGTTATCATACCTAAGTCTTAATATTGAGTGTGGCGGGCTATCACGTTTAAGGTACCTTTTGAGGTGTGACAGTTTAAGTTAGTATCAGAGCATGGTTAAGAATTTAAGATCATAACAATAGAAATAGATTCAAGAATAAATAAGTCAAACTAAAATAGAAAGGTTTAGCATGGGTAGAATAAGTTTGCTGATTTTCTTTTCTTTTCTTTTGCATGAGCACATGACCTATGGTGAAGCATGTGTGGACTCAGAAATTTCATAAGAGAATTACCGAAACCTTTGCTAATTATCGCTTAAGGCTTAGAGTTCTATGTGAGGAGCTTGCTTTAGTTGGAAGACCAAAGTCTATAAAGGAGATGTTCATTTTATGGAAAAGAGGGCTAAGGAACACCGAATGGCAAAGGATTGTAGAGACAATAAGATATTGCCTAATACGGAAAAAGATATGGTTAGAATTGGAGGTGATATATGCCATCGAGAGAATCACTATGCATGCATGGACATGCCATGCTAAGAAGCTACTTTTGTATTGTGGAGGGAAGGAGAACCGACCTTTCTAGACTTCCAAACATGGAATCTGATTGGACCTTTGTATGTTTATGCTCTGAAATTAAGATGCCATACCAATTGTGTAGAGCAGATTTCAGGATGCTTTTTATTGGCGAGTGTATCAAAATATCCTCATAGCAATGAGCAATGTGTCAACTCAGTCACCCACCTTAACTGGGATCCAGCTCGCTAACAATGAAGTAATAGTGGATGTTGCCATGGGAGAAGCTGAAAACGAAGTACCCGAGATAGAGGAAGAAGAAGAACATCAGAAAAGGATCGGGAGGAAGACCCAGAAGAGGAACCATAACAAGAACCAATTGGAGGAGACCCAATTATACCATTGGTAAAGGAGGAACAGAACAAGGAAGAAAACAATCATCATGAAATCAACCAACAAAATGAAGGAAGGTAAACTTGGATGACTACAATGAATCGTGAGACCACTCCCCAAATGAATGAAGACGCAATGAATTTCCTCGCAAGGATGAATATCGAGTCTGACACTGAATTCATGGACCCCCCGACTTTGGAAGAATGTATATGTGCAAAGTGAGTATTCGGTTGGCCATAGGAGTATGTCACAAGAATCCACACCCCATCAAGCCACTAAAGAAGAAACCCATCAAGAACATATGAAAACCCCTGAAAGTGATGATAGTGCTAGAATGCCTGAGCAAGAAAGGGAGCTCATAAAGGAAAGAAAATTGGCAATAGCAAGGTACTTGAGGCCGCTTATGGGTAAGAGGCAAAGAGGATCATCGAGCCATAATTTGGGTGATGCACCATCCCCGTAGGTTCGAAAGAAGGAAAGAGGAAGAAGTAAGAAGGAAGAAGGTTAGAAAGGACGAATGAGCATCCCATAAGACCAATAGTAAATTTTGTAATCGAGAAAAAAACTATTAGGTCGCATAGTTTAGTTTTTTTTTTTTTTTTTTTTTTTTTTTGCGGAAAAGTGTTATGTTGTACTTTCTCTATGAAGTGTTTTTTCATGCACTTTGCAATCTTTTTATTTCAGTTGTAAGGGTCTTGACCTCACTATCTATTTCCTAATTAGATGAAGTTATCATTTTGGAATTTTAGTTTAGTAATTTTGTTATTTTCTTGATTATTTCATGACTCTTATTTCATGCTTTGTGATTATTCATATTAGTTTAATTTCAGCGATTTCTGACAACATCCGCTTAAAATTTAATAAAACAATTAAAAGATAACACCGAGCTCATCTAATTAAAAATCTAAATAGTCGTGGAAGCATAAGGAGATGCCAATAACAAAGCGCTTCAAACCAACCCGTAGAGGAGATAAGTCTACCCGCTGCACCACCTCCAAATCCCCTAAATGTCGAACCTTAAGTAAATGTATGAGCTGCTTTTAACCAGTCCATTCAGATGATGGAAGCTCTAAGACAAAACAACTTAGTATCGGCACTAGCACCGCCGTAACCTGTACAACACACATATATGGAAGTACCCATCCCGGGAAAAGTACAACACTAAATCGTGCCTTTACCGACACTACCCCTCATGCCATATAGAAACCTTTTACATGAGTTCATCAAAAGCAATCGATACTTTGATGGAGCCTTTAGAAAGCTAGAGGAGGCTGAAGACTGGCCAGCACATATCGAGAGTCTTTTGATGCTTATGGAGTGCCACAACCCTTAAGAATCACCTTTGGTACCTACATGTTCCGTCTCAATGCTAGAGTTTGGTGGGAATCCAAGAAGCGAGAATTAATACCTCCAATTACATGGTAGATGTTTCACCGAGAATTTTTGGAGAACTACTTTCCTAGAAGTTTGCAAGTACAATACAATGTTGATTTCTTAAAAATTACTCAAAGAGGTAGAATTGTGGAACAATATGAGACTGAGTTTGTCACGCCCCAATGGGTACCCTAAACGTGACAGTCCGCCACACTCAATATTAAAGCTTTAAGTATGATAACCTTAGCCATTCCCAAAAGCTTTTATATGAAGTGTAAGGCGTACTTTCACAACTTTAGAGGACCATACATGGAATTATGAAGCTTAAGGAGACATAAAAACACATTAAGAAAAGAGGATTCACAATAATTATTTGTTCATGGCAAAGGCTTTACTTACTTAGGAACAAAACTTACACATATTTACATGCTAATACTGAACTACACTTTAACCAGATTTCTCATGTTCAAAAGGGATTACCTACCCGCATGGTCCACGTGGCCTTAACCATAGGTAAGGGAACTGCAAAAGATATCTATCGGGGTATAAGCTAATAAGCTTAGTGAGTAAATCCCAAAATTTATACTCGAAGAATTTTATCAATCAAGTTTATTATTCAAACATATGAAATGTTACAACCACGTGAGCATACAAGACATATAACTTTCCGGGAATCATATGTTGAATGAATTTACGCCCTTCATTCGGGGTTGGGTATTCAGGCCAATTACAGCCACAACTTTTGAAAAACACTTTTATAGATCTTACCGGCTCCTATACGCCATCAAAAACTTGTAGTTATTACAGGCTCCTACTAGCCATCAAAAACTTATAGTTTATTACAGGCTCCTACTAGCCATCAATTTAAGTAGTTCTTACCGGCTCCTACTCGCCACTTACATGATATACCGGTTATGTCTACCATCACTATTATACACTTGTCCCACCAATTGTATAGTAGTGAATGCAATGTGACTCAACATATGAAGTGCATGAATAATTTCTTTAGTTAAAGTCTAGTAGTTCCGTTTAAATTCTTTCAAGTTATCAATCAATTTCAAACATTTCAAGATATTAATTTACATACAACTTATTACAAACAAATCGAGTTTCGATATACTTAGTGTTCTTTCAACATATTATCATACACTTCCTTTTGATTTTTCTTAAATTCTAGTACAACTAATTTTACAAGCACAATCAAGAGTATGAAAGATAACGAGGAATAAACTCACGATGCCATCGTCGTCTATTCCTCTAAGCGGATGAGTCGTTCACACACTCCACTTAATCGTACTAGTTCTCGTGGTAAAGGAATCCTTCCTCGGGGTTACCTAGCCAAAGAAAATACCCTCAATGAGTTTTTCTTGATGATTTTCTTGAATTTTGACAAAACAATGTCAAAGAACGTTAAAGTTCATATAGAAGAATGTTCCAACTTAAAATGGCCATAACTTGGTCATTTTAACTCGGAATTGCGCATATAATATACCGATTTCTATCTACTCGAAAAGATCTACCCATTTCTAAAATTATTTCCCACAAACAAAGCCATATAGGCTCTGAAAAAGTGGCGACAACATTCACCACGGATTTTCAAGTAAAAACAACTTTGGTTCAAGAAATCAAAATTTGTTTGATAAATACTTAGTTATCTATATAGTTGAAAAATTCTCTTTTTATAACTATATAACTCATATTTAAGCATGCTCAAGTGTCTTGTTGTCCAATATTTTTTTCTTAGGTAAAACAATGTTGGTTGAGCTTTTCGAAATTGTTTTTGTAAATTTCTTGAAATGAATACCTTGTTTTCTTTATTTTCTAAAACGTTATGTTGGTTTTATTTATCTTTTTCTAAGTGACTTTTGAAAATTAATTTTTACTTTCTAAGTTACATTAATACATATTTGAAGTTTTCTAGGAAATATGCTTTTCCATTTTTCTTGTGTATTCCTTTTTTACTTGTTTTGTAAAAATTTTACTTGATATTTCTCATTCTTTTTCTATGTCTCATATTTTTCAAAATAATCATTCACGCATGAAAATTTGTTTTCTTCATAAAAACAATGTAGAAAATTTAGGACTTTTTGTAGAAAAACTAATTTCTATAATCTTATTAACTTCTCTTGTAACTTGAAAAGAAATAACTTTATTATTTTCAAACCATAAATTTTCTTTGCCTATTTGTTTGCAAGGTCTTTTAAAAATTTCCTTAGTCTTCCATCTTATTTTCTTTATGAAAAGAACCGTTTTGTCAAAAATATTTTCTTTTGAAAACAAGGTAGAGAAATCAAAGATTTAAGTAGCTTTTTAAGTAAAAAATAGTTTCTAAATTCATAGTGAATTCTTTTTGTAATTGAAAATGAATGAGTTTATTTTTGTTATCTATATTTTTATGTTTCACATAAACTTATTCCTAAGTGACAAAAAGCCTTCTTTTATTTAATTATCTTTAGAAAATAAAACTTTTGGACAACAATCTAAATGAACATGATTATGAGAATAATAAATAACATAAAGCATAAATAACAAAGTAAGTATTGGAGTCTTAGCTTTTTCAAGGCTCCCGACTAAGAAATAAACTAGTCCCATAAAGAAATAAAATGAAAGAAGAAAAGCTTGTTTTGACTTGATGAGGACAAGTCTAAACTAGAGACTAGTCTTAATAACAAGGAATAATTAAATAAATTGCAATGGAAAAGTAAATAAATTGCTTTGCATGAAATAAATAAATTGCAAGTGAGCTTATATGCTCTAAAGAATATGTATAGATATATAACAATAATAAATCAACATAAACTAAATGGATTGGCATGAACAAGAACAATACATGAACATAATGTAGTTTCCACAACTTGTAGTATTTGGAAACTCACACTATGGTCATGTAAAGTTACATGACATGAAGAAGAAGAAAGAATTATAAAGGGTTACCTAAAGAAGATTTGATATGGTTATGTGGTTATGGGTTTTTGTTGTTGGTGGAAGTTGTTGTGGAATTATTTTGAGAGAGTTTTGAGATAGTAATTTGAGAGAGCTTTGAGAGGAAAATTGAGAGAGTTTTGGTATGAATTTGTGGGTAGTGAATGTGTGAAAGAAGTGAAAGAGGAGGGGGGTATTTATAGGATTTTGAGGAGTGATTTTTGTGTGATTAAAATAAATTAAAATTGAAACAAAATTGTGAATGGAGAGAGAGAGGGGGCGCCGGCCATGCTTGTAGGAGGGGGAGGGTGATTTAATTTTTTGACTTTTTGGAAAAGAAGAGATGAAATTTGTAAGATGTGATATAAAGTTATGGGAAAGGTAAAAAGTTAAGATTATAGGTTATGTAGAGTGTAAGAAAAAGTAGAGATAAAAGAATAGTGTAGAATAGTAATGAATAGTGTAATGTAAAGTAGATATGACAATTAAAGTACCGGTAGTAAGAAAATACACGTATAATAGCTATATCTGTTATTTTTACTTACCGAAAAATTACGAAAATGATATTTTTGGAAAACTTATATTTTTACGAGTCTAACGGTGTATTCGGAATATTTTTACTATCCGGGCCTCCGGACACGTTTTTCGAGAACTGTGTCCGATCGGGCTCGAAGGACACCCGGAATTCGCGAAACTGAAACTTTTATAAAGCCTATGGTTATTACGAACTATTTGAGCTAATTATCTCAACTTCGTTTTTCCGGGCCAAAGAAAACGGTAATGCCGGATTTAGATGGATACGGTAAACTAGGGTTTTGTTGACTTTTAGGGTTCCGTTGATTTCTTAAAAATTACTCAAAGAGGTAGAATTGTGGAACAATATGAGACTGAGTTTAGTAGATTGCTCCAGCATGCACCTAACTCTTCCAAGTACAGTAAGGAGTTGAAGAGGCAAGTGTTTCTAAATGGTTTGGACGAAGATTTACGAGTCAAGTTAGTGGAATTTGATATAAGATCTTTTCGGAAGCTAGTAGAAAGAGCTCAAATTGTTGAGGGAGCCAAGAAGGGAAAAATGAAAATGTTTGAGAAAGAAGCACCTATTTTCAAAAGGAAGTTCTAAAGGGAAATAAGTTCTAGTCATTCGCAAAAGAGGATTAAGCCTTTCAATAACTTAAGAAATGGCGCTAGCAATGGAAATTTTGCACACAAACCCATCATCTGGTCGAAATGCAAAGGGACGCATTACCTGAAGAGGTGTCCACAATTGAAAGGAAAGTGTCGCTTTTGTAGAGACCCAAACCATAGAATGATAGGATGTTTGAAGAGGTCAACCAACACCTGCTATGTGTGTAAGCAAGTAGGGTATTTTGTTAAGGAATGTTCGCAAAAGAAGAAAGTTCAGACTAGATTCTCTGGAGGACCAGCTCTATTGAAGATTAGAAATGGGAACAGAAGAAAATATTCATCTAGAACCTTCATACCTGAATTCCGGATTTACAACATGGAAGGTCAATGGATGTGTGAGGAAATCAGTAAGGAGGAAAGATGCGAGTTTGATGCCATGGAAGGAGATAAGAGCTACAACAACGGCCTAGTTACAAGTTAGCCTTAACCTTAAGCTATATTTTTCTTGTTTATAATATCTTTATATATGATCAAATCTATAGCAATAGTGTCCTGACATCTCTGTAGCCTAAAGCTCTAGATAAGTGTAGTATGAGTTAGTGATTAGTGTATGTATCTAGCAAGACTGCTTATATCTTATTTGATACCAAAGCCACCCATTCATTTGTCACCCTTATCTCTGTTAAGAAAACTAGTTTACCTATAGTCACCACCTCTGATAAGCTTCAAAATAAAGATACCCACAAGTAGTAACTACCCGAGATATGCTAGAGGAATAACCCTTATAGATCCTTAAAAACCTTACACCAAGTGATCTAATTTGAGGAGAAAAACAAGTACGATGTGACCTTTAGTATGAGATGGTTGAGATGCACCATTACTATATTGGAATATCGAGAGAAGAAGGTGAACCCAAAGGATATGGACAAAAAAGATGTAGAGCTTAAAAAGGACATATGCCATTGTAAGGAATTAAGGGCTAAGTTCGCTTGAGTTGATATCCAAAAGACGAGGATACGGAAGAGATAGATCAAAAAGTCAATGCTAGGGATAATAAAAGTAAAAGACTGAAAGTAGAAGATTAATTAATTGTTCGTTCATCCAAGTATAACACCATAAGGAGCGTCGATTATACTTAATTTCCCACAAGGAGCATCAGTGAAGTTATGAATCGACCACTAAAAATCTAATAAAGTCAAGAACGAGTACCCTTTTTTGTCATGAATCAAGGATCTCATCAATTAGATGCAAGAAGCAAGTAATCTTTCTGGCATTTATCCAAGAACCTAGTACCAACAGTTAAAAGTAAAGTCAAAAGACATACCAAAGGCTGATTTTCAAACTCGTTAAGGAAATTACGAGTTTTAGTTCGATGACTACACCCGTTGATCTCAAGGAATTGATGGACCGGCTATACAAGCCTTGTCAAATGAGTATGTTCTTGTGTTTATGGATAACACACTTGTATAAGAGACATCTATAGATGATGTACAAATGCTAAGAGAAAATAAGTTGCATGACCAAATCGTTTAGTGTGACTTTTGGTTGGAATAGATTTCTTTCTTGAGTTATGTAGTATCAAAAGAAAGGCATCTCGATAGATCCAAGAAGATACAAGTAGTAGTCTAATGGAGACCACCAAGGATAGTGACTAAAGCAAGGAAATTCTTGATTTTAATCGGTTATTATTGGAAAAGTCATACAAGATTTTCCTAAAATAGTCAAGACTTCGACTCAGTTAACTTAAAAGAACAGGAAGTTCTCATAAAGAAAGATGTGAGGTCTATAGTCAAATGAAAAAGTCTCATAGAATCATTTACTTAAGAGAAGTTGAACATGAAATGAGAACAATGGCTAGAGTTTGTAAAAGACTATGATCTTGGTATCAACTATCATCTCAGAAGAATAAATGTTGTAGCCAACACTTTAAGTTGAAGGAATCATGATGAAGTCACCACTTTAATCACCAACTAGAAGGAGTTTATCAAAGAATTTGAGGAACTAAGCCTTCTTAGATAAAAGGTGAAAGTGGAAAATCTAATTCAATTATGGAACCAACTTCGAAAGAGGGAATCAAGAAAGCCTAACATTGTGATAAAGCAATCCCAAAACATAAAAGTTCAAAAAGGGAAGAGTTTAGATTTTGATGAAGAAGATAAGAATGAAGGAGAGGTTGTATGATAAGGAGATTGTGGGAAAAAGCTCGCAATTCTGAGAGAAGCACATGAAGCATTATATGGACAAAAGTATAGATCAACCTTGTTTGGAATAATATGGAGAAACTGGCTTTAGACCAAAACCCATTTAAGAGGAAGTAAGTAAAGTCCAAATTATTCAACAAAGAATGAAAGAAGCTCGGATTGACCAAGAAAATTGGGTGAAATGGAAACAACAAGTCCTCAAGTTTGACGTTAATGATTATGTGTGCTTGGAAGACAAAATTCACAAAGAGTATACATCAAGTATAGACCCGAGAAAACCTAAGACACGTAGAAACTTTAGGATTTTTGGAAAGATGGAGATTTGGCTTATCATATTACTTGACCATCAAGAACATCACGAGGGTTACGTTTCAGTAATATGGAAATTTAATGTGTCAAAGTGAATATGGAGGAATTAATCTTATGAGGAAGCCACTTGGGAAGTCGAGGATTAGATTCGACTGAGATACCCGAGAACATAATCAAAGTTTTGAGGAAAACACACTCTTTAAGGGGGTAGGCTATAAACCCCTAGATTTTATGCCAAGTTTTAAGTTCAAACCTTAAAATTGAAAGCCAACCGAAAACCCTAAAATCAACAAAACCTATATCAAACACAAGAATTTAGATATGGCAATCCTACGCTCTTAACCCTAAAATAATAAATTGGAGAAAACGGTGGATAACAGTTCGTAATAATATAGGAAAGCCTAAAAATATCATATTCACTAATTTTTAGTGTGTTTTGGATCCAAAAAGGATTAGTTTCAAAAACCGTACCTCGGTACACCGTATGATAAAAATATTTCAACAACACTGTTAGATTCGTAATAATGTAAGGAATCCAAAAATATTAGTTCTATAATTTTTTGGTAGCTAAAAATATTATATATCACATTTATACGCGTATTTTCTTTACTACTGGTAAATTATTAGTCTTGTTTACTATTCATTATCGTTTTCTGCTATTCATTACTATTTATCTATCTCTACTTTTCTTACTACCTATATACCTATTTTCTTACTTTTTACTTTTCCCATATGTAACGCTTAAAATAAGGCATTACAACCCGTCACGTATCCCCTCTTATAAAGGATACGTAAAGGCTCTATTATCCACAATAATAAAATCATCACCTGTAAACACTCATAGGGTAACTCATAAAATACAAACCTATTAAAACTAAAAACTCATAATTCATAAAACATAAACTCTTGGTTCAAACATAAAATCCAAGTTGACTTCATAGTCAACAAATTCAATAGAAACTAAATACTGTTTACATTAAAATCTTTTCATTTAAAACCAACTATGATTCCAACTACGATCTCCAATAATCAAAACATGTCTTCCCTTAGAAACTTGGTATATGAAGCCTAACTCTCGGCTGGGTAGTCAGGTCCACTATCACCATCCCCGCTTTTAAAGAATAATTCATAACCAGATAGATCATACACTATATCTTCTTCACCTGTACATGAAATTTAAAAGAATGAGCGGCGACGCCTAGTACGATAACTCCAATCCAAAAACAAATGCATATGCACATACAAAAGGCATATAATTCATGCAGCTTAAACTAATGCAAACAATCATATTATTATCTTTCTTAAGTCAACAAAACATACAGTCCAGTATTAGTTATACACTAATCATGAACTCGGAGTTACTCAGACTCCATTGAAAATCAAACAACCTTTTGAAAATAATAATCATATACATATACGGATAAGTGGGTACTTCCCAAACACCCCAATCAAGAACACCTAATTCTACCAGAATCATATCAAGGCACGAGTCCACTAGGGACAACCTCACACCAAGATCATCAGAGTATCTCACCAGTATCATTGTCTGCCAGGTCTTTACTGGTCAAAGCCAAGCACAACCAAAACATACAACTATTAACCCGAATAACAATTAAATTTATTAAGAAATTTTGTTCCTACAAGCATTCAATCGATACTAATCTTATAGGCAAAAGCAACAAGCAAGGATTGGTCGTACCTTTCTAAATTTCAAGAATATAAATCAAATCCTCAGAATCTGATACTAACAACAACAAAGTCAACCTAAACTCCACAAACTCTTATATCCACACCAACAATAGTTTCACAAACTCCAAATGTCCTGTTACAACATATATATATACATCAACAGATATGATCGCATTATCAAAATACCCTAACAAACATGAATTCTCCAAAAAAATCCTAACCTGAAAAGAAATCTCCGTTATCTGCACCGTCTATTCCGATCAAACTCCTCAAACACCAGTTATTTCACCCAAAACCCTAATATGCACAACAATAAGAATGTATGAGGATTGTTTAATCTATATTTTGTTTGAATCCATCATAGAGGAGATAAACTTACTATTTTGAATCACTAAAACCCGACTTGCATTCACCAATTCACAGATCTCACACGTGCTAGGGTTTTTCTCTAAAAACCTTCATGAAAATCCATAAAACCCTAAGAAAGACTTATATAATTTCATATTTAATCCATGAGAGAAGGTTAAAATCACTTAATTTGGATTAAAACACCCTTCGGATGATTCTCCAAGCCTAGATGTCTAAGAACACTCCATAGCTCTCTTATACGAAGGAGAAAATGAATAAAAGAAAATCTGTCAAAAATGTTTTTCGCGTCTCGTATTTATAGAAATTTGGTCATACACCGGCCCTACGCCGGCAGCGTATTTGTAGATCTTGTCGGCGTACACCATACGCTGGCAAAATTTACACAAGCACCAGCAGCGTTCATTGGGGCTTTGAATTCTAGAATTTCAATTCTTACTACATATGCCGGTATGGCGTTCATGCCAGTATTGAGAGAAACCCTAGTGAACGACGGCAGTGTTCCTCCTAGCATTAAGAAAAATGCTACTGTTCCCATCTTACACAGGCGGTGTAGATTCTCCAGGAGGCGGCGTACAATCTGTCAAAAATTGCAGAAATCCAAACTTTAATATTTGTCGTACAACCAAACTTAAACTTTTACAATTTACTTGTTTTGACCTTAAACTCATCCTATATCATCTCATGATTTATAATTCATTATATTTTCATATTTATTTCTGTATTTTACACCATACATCTTATATCAAATCATATCTTACATATTACTTACTTTTCTTTACAAAATATAAATTTAATAATTCTCTCCCCTCTGTCCTCCTTAGAACTGATGCCCCCCTCCTTTTTATCTCTATCTATATTTTTCTTTTTCATTTTATTTTATTAGACTTAATTTCCCTCCATATTTAACTATAAATACCCCATTTCTCTCTACTTCCTTCATATAGATACTCTTACATAACAAAACTCTACCAAAATCACTCCACAAATTCTTTCTACCAAAAATCCTCTCTAAACAATTCTTTTCACATTTTTTCTTCTACACACAAAAAACCATCTTCCACATATTACTACCATCCACATAGTATTACAATCATCACCTTCTTTCTTCAACACATACACACCTTAGGTAAAGATCTTCTACATTTATTTTTCTCATATCATGTAACTCAACATGACCATGGTATTGTTTCTTAAAGCTCATGTGAGTTACAAAAGCAACAACATGTTTATGTTTTGTTCTTGCATATGCCAAGAATTTCCATTATGTTAATTTGTTATATTATGATATTATGTTGTTATTGTTGCTATTATACTCCTAATCTAACTTTGTATATATATTATTAAATATACGTATAACTATATATTTCTTAGAGCCTAAATGCTCACTAATTTCCACTAACATGTTCTTATTATTCTTATTATTATTGCTCTTATTATGCTTTTTCTTTTTCTTTTTCTTTTTTCTTTTTCTTTAGGATTAGTCTATTCTTAGTCCCGGGATATCTTGATGAAGCTAAGGTTGCCAATACTTGACCTTATTATTTTACTTATTATCACTTTCTTATATCTTTCCTATGTTACTATGTGATATTTTCATCTTTTTCATTCTACATAATCATTTGCATGCTTCATTATAATGATATTGTCTCAACAAATTTAAAGTGGAATTTTCTTTAATAAAGGAAAATGGAACCAAAATCTTTTATTACATAACTATCAACCTAAATAAAGATTTTGTCATAAAAAAATAGAAAAAATTATTTTTATAAATTCTTTTCAACAATTTAGACAAACGCGTCATAAATTTTCTTAAATGACAATAAAGATGATTTTGTTAGTGATTGTGCCCTAGGCCAATTACTAAGTATTGTTATTTCATTTGTATTTTAATTAAGAAGCATTTTTTATTATAAAGTTTGAATGTTTACTTTATAATAAAGATTCATGAATAATCTATTTATTCTTAAATATTCATTATTGTGGGATGGTAATGAATTATATCCAGAGTGAGTTTTATTAGATAATCATGAGATGTTTTATGTATATAGAGATATAGATAAAACTCATATGTATATATATTAGATATATATATATATATATATTGGACTGACCCGCTATGCGATCACTACATAGATCAGATCATAAGTGATTCTCATAATAACAGTGTCAATACATCCTTAGACCTGAAATCACCATAGTTTCCAACATGAGTGACATTATGTCTCGACTAAATCAAACGTTGTTCTTAACCGAATAATTATAAAGGTTTTGATTGGGCATGATGTAAATCATGTAGAGGGGTAAAATGATTAAGATGGGATATGTCCCTCTCTTTATGAGAGAGATATCTTTGGGCCCCTCGATAAGTGAGGCTGACAAATGCATGGTCGTGCTCAAATGAATTGATAAGTGTTATCAATTTCATTTATTTTATCAGTTCACTTAAAGATCGAGAAACAATAAATTGAATGATATAAGAATGACACTGTCCATGTCTTATATTCGATCTAGATATCGCGAGACAAAAGGATGATGACATAAGTTATAGAACAGGTAAAATCGGATCACCGATCTTCATTTGATTTGGATAAACATAATGTCTCACTAGAAGTCGCTTATGTTTTGTTTACTGAAAAATGTTTAAGTTAACTGCCAATATCAAATGAACCTATAGGGTCACACATAAAAGAATGAGCAAAAAGGAATCATGGATTTTAGATATATGTGTGATTTGGCCTAGTGCAAGTGGGAGATTGTTAGTGATTGTGCCCAGGCCAATTACTAAGTATTGTTATTTCATGTACTTGAGGCCAATCACCAGTTAGTGATTTAATTTTTAAAATCCAATGGGAAGAATAAATAAATTATTATTATTATGATAATAATTTACTATCACTACCAACCCTAATAAGATTAGGGGCATTATTGTCAGTGCAAAATACTGACATAATATAAATAGGTGTGATAGCATCTCATTGGGGTTAAGACTTTTACTATCACATTAGACGGCAGAGAAATTCTGTAACCCTAAAAGAGAACACAAGAAAACAAGATTCTTCTCAAATAATCTAGAAGCTTTCTAGATTGTGCTAGCACACAAAGGTGATACCTTATGGAGGCACTTGTTCGTATGGATGAAGTAGAGGGTGTAAACCCTCGAATTTTTGAATCAGTTTAGCTTAAAACCCTACTCTGAAAGTCAACCGGAACTCTAAAGTCAACAAAATCCTAGTTAGACATAATAGCTTAAGTCCGGCAATATCGAATAAGCAACCCAGAGAAAGTAAGTAAGAGTTTAGTATGTAGAATAGTGTGTAATTACCTAAATAAGCTTAAAAAGATCAAATTAGTAAAACTGCAAATCGTCTTGAACCTGATCGGACATAATTCTTGAAAACGTGTCTCGGGACTCGGAATAGTAAAAATATTCGAATACCGTTAGACTCGTAAAGATATAAGCATTCCAAAAATATCAGTTTTATAATTTTTCGGCAACTAAAAATAAGATATCTCAATTATACGCGTATTTTCTTACTACTGGTACTTAAATTGCCATGTTTACTTTATATTACACTATTTATTACTATTCTACACTATTCTTTTATCTCTATTTTTCTTACACCGACTCTTACAACACCATAACCTATAACCTTTACTTTTCACATTTCCCATAACTTTATTTCACATCTACCTTACTTATTACTTCATTTAATCAACAAAAATACGAAAAAATAAATCTCCCCCTCTCTCCTACACTCATGGCTGGAGCCCCATGCTCCCTCTCTTTCTCAATTTTGTTTCAATTTTATTTTATTTTAATCACTCAAAAATCACTCCACATTTTCTTATAAATACCCCCCTCCTCTTTCACTTCTTTCACACAATTACTACTCACAAATTCTCTACAAAACTATCTCAAATTCTCCACTCAAAACTCTCTCCAAATATCCTATCAAAACTCTCTCAAAATAATTCCAAAACCACTTTCTACCTACAACAAAACCCATAACCACATAACACTACCAAAATCTTCTTTAGGTAAACTTTCTTATTATTTTCTCTCATCATGTCATGTAACTTTACATGATCATGGTGTGAGTTTCCAAAGACTAAGTGTTATGGAAGCTACACTATGTTCATGTATTGTTCTTGTTCATGAAAATTCATTATGTTTATATTGTTTTATTTTGTTCTTGTTATTGTTATTATATCTAAGTATTATTATGTATCTATATATATATACATATTCTTTAGAGCATATAAGCTCACTTGCAATTTATTTATTTTCATGCAATGTAATTTATTTATTTATTCCATTGCAATTTATTTAATTCTTGCTATTTTAAGACTAGTCTCTAGTCTTAGACTTGTCCTCATCAAGTCAAAACAAATTTTCTTTCTTTCATTTTATTTTTCTTTTGGGACTAGTCTACTTCTTAGTCCCGGGACCTTTAAAGAAGCTAAGACTCCCAATACTTGACTTTATTTATTATTTATGTTATTTTTCTTGATATTATTTCTCATAAATCATGTTCATTAAGATTGTTGTCCAAAGTTTTCCAAGCTTTAAAAATATTTGATAAAAGAGTATCACTTAGAAATAAGTTTATATGAAATATAAAATCTATGATTTAAACAAAAATAAAGTTATACCTTTCTTTATTTATTAAAGAACTCACTGCCATTTTAGAAGTTAATTTTGTTTTGAAAAGCTCTTTAAAATCATTTTCTATACCACATGTTTTTCAAAAAGAAAATGATTTTTGATACAAAAATGATTTCCTATGAAAAACATAACATGAAAAAGGAATGAGAAAATTTCAAATAAAGATCTTTTCAAACAAATGAGCAAAGAAAAGTTGAATAGAAAATAAAAAGGAAAAATAACACTAATATAGAGAATTTAGGAAAGAAGAAAATTACTTTTCGAAAAAGGTCATCTAAGAAAAATAAAAAGTCAAACATAAAAGTAATTCTTTGAAAACAAAAAGAATCAAAGTATTCATTTCAAAAGATTTACAAAAGGAATTTCTTATAAACTATAGTTTTTCTAAGCTCCAAATTAACATTGTTTTACTCAAGGAACATGAATAAACAACAACACTTGAGCATGAATAAAATATAAACTAAGTAACTATAAAAAGAGAATTTTTCAACTATATAGATAACTAAGTATTTATCAAACAACTTTTGAAGGATTTAATGATTGAAGCAAAGTTGTTTTTTTTTTTTTTTTGGAAAATTTGTGGTGAATCTGATCACCACTGTTTCAGGTCCTAAATGGTTTACTTTGATAACAATAGTTTTAGAAATGGATAGATCTTTACAAGAAGGTAGAAATCGGTATATTATGTGCGCGACTCTGAGTTAAAATGATCAAGTTATGGCCATTTTAAATTAGAACTCTTTTTTATACAAACTTTGACGTTCTCATGACATTGTTTTGTCAAAATTCAAGAATATCAACAAGAAATACTCATTTTGGATATTTTCTTTGGCTAGGTGATTCCGAGGAAGAATATCTTTACCCCGAGGACTATTTCGATTAAGTGAAGTGTGTGAGCGACTCATCCACTAGAGAAATCTTCGCCATGGCATCGTGAGTTTATTTCCTTAAATTGCTTTACTTGTTTGTGCTTGTAATTTAGTTACATTAGAATTAAGAAAAGACAAATGGATATGTTTGAAAAGATAATTCTTTGAAAGAATCCTAAGAATATCGAGGCCGAAATTGATTTAATGTTTGTTTTAATATAACACTTAATTTGTATGAGATTCCTTGATCACCTTAAATCTACTAATAATAAGGTTATGATATCATAAATAAATGGTTCATGCATACCATGAAGTGAGTTACATTGCATTGGGTTATTATCCTTGGTTGAGAAGGATTGTAGCTCAGGTCGAAAGCAACACTTGGTGGAGTGACCAAAAGTGATTACTTGGCGACATTAAGGAAATGCTTAGCGAAAGATCCGAAAGCAAGGTTCAATTTAAGTAGACTTCATATGCTTGGCGATATTGGTCGAAAGCATAAATCTTTTTAACTAAAACTACTTGTTTTGAGGTTACATATCACCAAACCCCGAATAGATGGTGCAAATCCATTCAACATATAGTTCTCGGAAAACTATATGCTTTGTTTGCCTACGTGAATGTTGCATTCCATTTGTTTAATTAAATAACTCGTTTGAAATTTTGTTACAAGAAGTTATTTATGGAAATAGTTCTCGCTAAGTCTATTAGTGTATACCCTTATAGATATCTTTTGCAGTTTTCCTATTTGTGGTTGAGCCCACGAGGACCTTACAGCCAGGTATTTTCCTTTTGGGTTAAGGAATTTCCTAAGATGAAGTTTAGTAGATAGGATGTAGAAATACTCCTGTAATAGATTTGTGAATCAGAGAAATATCCCTAAGTTTTGTAAGATCATTGTTATAAATAAATGAATATTATGAATCATCTTTTCTTAATATGTTGTTATATCTTCTTAAGCTTCATAATTCCATGTATGGTCCTCTAAAATTGTGAGAGCACGTCTTACACTTAATATCAAAACTTTTAGGAATGGCTAAGGTTGTTATACTTAAGCTTTAATATTCAGTATGGCGAACTGTTATGTTTAGGGTACCCCTTGGGACGTGATAGGGTGCTGCGAAATTGTAGTACCTTGTAGATCCGGATTGATATCAGTTTTCACAAATTCGAATTGGAAGGTATTATTTCGAATCATCTTTTTGTATCCGATTTAATTAGAACACATGGATCTAGGCTTTGGGGTTTTAATTTTTCTGCTGCAAATAAGATTTAAAATTCATATGAAACCCTACAGATTTTTATCAAAGAAATTAACTAAAAAAAACACTTCTTTTATGATAAGTAACATCATGTTTATTAAGACTTAGTATTAATAATTCTTTGATATGAAAATTTTTCATAAAAGCTTACTTGTAGGATTTTTACTAACTCCATAATAAAAACCAAGACCTAGACTAGTTTTCTGAGTTAAGATAAGAATCAACCTATTAGTATTATAAATCCACTTAGAGAAATAAAAGTTTGCCAAGTTTCTAAATGATAAACTCATTTTCAAAGAAATGGAAGAATATAAACATGATAAACTAAAAATAATAGATATCATCAACAACTTAAGAAAATATTGAAAGTGTTTCCGTCCAAGTAAAAGTTGGTAAAGAACCTAAAAGACCAAGATTTTCGAAATAAAATTTATTTTAAAGAAGTTAGGATATAAAAATATAAGAGGAAAAGACTTATTTATAATTTTTAATCAAAACCATTTAAAAGAAAAAATATATGCAATACAACTCAACTTATTAGAGACTATGAACAACTTCGGAAAAATTTTGGGAACTTCATTTTTATCACTAAAGGTAAAATTTGTAAAAGACCAAGTTAAGGAAAATTAATTTATTTTAGAAAAATTAGAAATAAAATTTATAAGAAACATACTCATTTATAATAATCCAAGAATTTATAATGTTCTTTCTAAACACTTAAAGAGGAAATTGTTAAAGTTCAAGTTTTTAATACCATAAAAACAAATTGTTTTATGAAAAATAATCGTTGAGACAACACAATTAAATTTTGTGTACAATATGAGTCTATATATATATATATATATATATATTCAAAGGATTTTTCAATCATATAAATATCTATATTTTTGCTAAATGATTTTTTATAAAGAAAAGTTTGAAAATTTGTGTGTCAAAGGTTAGAATTTTCGTGGTGAATCTATACTAGACTATTTCATAACCTAAAATAATTTTTATGATAAAAATAACCTTAGAAATATATAGATCTTCTCAAGTTGATAGAAAATGATATATAATATATAAAATTTCGAGTTAAAATTAGCAAGTTATGGTCATTTTAAGTTAAAATTTCATTCTATACGATTTTTAAGGAACTTAGTGATATAGAATTAGCACGTTTAAGTAGAATTTCCAAGAAATACTCATTTAGGGTATTTCTCTTATATAGGTGACGTGGAGACTGAGTTCCCGTACCTTGACGATTATTTTAACTAGAAATTTTTGCCCAAATGGCCAAGTGAGTTTATTTCTTACATTTTTGCACTTATGTTTTTGCTTGTAAATTAGTGGCATTAGAATTAGGAAAAGATAAAATGGAAAAGTGCATGTGCCTTACATATATCGTTGAAATTATGATTAAATATATCGAGGCGGAAATTTTTTATAATGAATTATTGATCTAGTATAGGAATGATTGTTTGCAAATTTTATTATCACCCATAATATATTTAATCATACCATCAGTACTTAATTAAATTGATTCATGCATACCATTGGATGAGTTCATTTCATTTATTACTATACCCTTGGTGGGACAAAGGTATAGTAAGGAGGTTGGTAGAGCCTGTAAGATCTACAAAACGACAAAAGGTCACTCGAATTAAATTGCAGTGCATAAAGTGGCTTGAATAGAAACTACAAAGGAATTAATTATATTTATGCAATTGGTTAGTGGCTTGAAGAAAACTACAAAGGAATTATAATTATGGAAATCGGTCTATTCGACCTGGAACACCTAAACCCGAATGGAGGGGTAAATCCATTCAACATATTATTCCCGAAAAATCATATGTGTTGTTTGCTCACGTTCTTGTACATCTCATATGGTTATTTAAATTAACTTGTTTTGATCATTGGTTGTTGGGTGTTTAATTGTGGAAATAATTTTCAGTAAGCACGTAGCTTATATCCTCTTAGATATCTCCTACAGCACTCGTACCTTTGGTTGGAGCCCAGGGGATATTTCACTCAAGTAAAACCTTCGAAGTCGAGAGCTTTTTGGATAGAAGTCAAAAGTTATAAGTGGATATAGACTTCCATGTAAAACTCAAAAAATGTATTTATTTTGAAGATGAACTCTGTTAGACTTAGTTGTTTTAATAGGGGAATGCCCTTTAATGTTTGTAAGACTCGCTATATTTTAGAACCTTGATTATATTGTTATGATTTAACTTCTTAATAATAATTGCTTAAATGGCTTGTTCCAAAGTTTGGTCCAATACGATCGTGAAAGTATATCTTACACCCGATATCAAGACTTTTAGGATGACTAAAGTTGTCATACTTAAGTCTTAATATTGAGTATGATGGATTGTCACATTTAAGGTACCCTTTGGGGCATTACAGGATTACTAGCAAGTCACAGGTCGATCAACCAATACAAAGTAAGTAAGGTTGTTGATCCCATAAGGATTAAATTAATTACTAAACAGATATTGATTCTAATATTATCTAAGCAATCTATAATTGAGTGGAATTGATGTAACTAATTAAATTAGAATTATTCAAAGCAATCATAGAGAGAATTTATTTCCGGATTCAATCAATTGAGATGTAGGGGAAAAAACAAAATCAATTGTAATTGCAAATCATATTGCTAACTTGATTATACTTATGTTCTATTGAATGGTTATCATGTGAATTTGCTAAAGCCTTTAATTCTTTTCCAAGTCCTAAAGTTTTTTTAACACACCATATCAATTTCTTAGATCCCTCTAATCAAGTTAATATGGATTCAAAATCTCAATTATTAATCTTTAAATTTTATAATTGCCTAATGCCTTTATCAATTCTTCCTAAATCCCTTTGGCTAAAAGTTGACAAGAACATTGCATTATGTCCTATTGGAAAATTCTGTTTAATCACAATAATGAATTTTCCAATTCTATTATTTAGATTAAATATGAATCTTTGTAAAACCCTAATTCCCTTTCCAAGTCATTAAGATAACCTACAATATTATGTTTCAAATTAAAACACAATTCTTAGTATAAATATTCAACAAGAATAATCCATTCATCTCAACATATTATAATCAGGCAACAATAATTATTTTAGCAGTCTAAGGTTCATCAATTTTCCCACAAAAAAGAATTCAACACATAATTATATTAAAAAGGCAACAACACATATAAAAATAATTCATTATACAATCTATTAATATCAAGAGAAGTTAAAAGATCTAATGTTTTTTATAGTGTGTTGTGTACAACAGATCGCCCAATAAAAATTGAATAATTGAAATTGTGAGGAGGAATTATGTCTTCATTGGAATCATCTTGCAAATCTTCGTTAGGTTTTTCGTATGGCAGTTTGCTCAATTGTGAATATCGAAATCTCTTTGAGTATGCATGGTAGTGCGTCTCCAAATCATCCGTCTCCTTGTCTTCTCTCTTTTTATTTTAATGTGTGGCTTGTGAACATTTTAGAGCAACCAATGATTTCAATAAAAATACAACACGTTATTTTCTTTCGGATGGCACAGGGGTTTTTCAATGCTAAGAGATATGAATTATAAGCTAGATTAATATCTTGCAAATACACTAGATAGTTCAATTCCTCAAAGGTATCTTAGATGAATCCACATGATCTTTAATGTGATAGGCTCAAATCATCGTTGCAATTAATGAATAGTTGTATAATTGTCGTAACTTTGCCTTATGATTTTAAAATTAGCAATTGCTCTTGGCTTCGGAAAGTACATCATTTTCAAAATATTAATTTCATGTGGAACCACCTTGTATGTAATTTTAAATTTGCAAAATTTTCCTAAAAAATAAATAAAAATATACACACGAGTGTAATAAAAAGTTGGATAAAAAACATATAAAATTATAACTTATCAATAGTCCATTGAAATTGATAATTTTTTTTTGTAAAAATTTGATTACTTTATTCGTTCAGTCCTAGAACATGAAATTTCCACCAAGATTACTTAACAGCACTTGTATGAATGTGCTATAAGAAGAAATTGGGTTTTTAACCGAGTAACCCTAGAAGCTCAAAATCAATGTCCTATAGTCCATCAAAATGGGTCCTTTTTCACAAAAATTAGATTACTTAATTTTTTGACGCTTAGAGCGGGTGATTTTCACATTAACCTCTTAATTGCACTTGTATGAATGTCTTCTCATGAAAAATAGGATGTGTAACCCAATGTCCCTATGATCTCAAAATCTTTTACTTATAGTTCACTAAAATCAAGCATTTCTCGTAAGATTTCAATAACTTATTTTGTTATGCATAGAGCCAAAAATTTCGACCAAAATAACCTAATAGCTTGTACAAATGTCAACTTTAAGAAAGATCAAGCTTATAACCATGTGACTCCAAAAACTCAAAATCCATTAGTTAAACTCATTAAAATTGGCCATTTTTCTCAAAAATTGGATTACTTAATTTTTTGAGACCAAGGATGTGAAATTTCCACAAAAATCACTTACTTTCATTTCTTCAAATGTCCTCTCAAGAAAAATATGATTTTCAACTGGGTGACCTAAAAAAGCTCAAAATTAATGGCTAATAGTACGCTAAAATTAGCCATTTTTCACCAAAAATTTTGTTACTTCATTTTTTTAAGCCTATAGTGTCGATTTTCCACCAAAATCACTTAACTACACTTCTACTAATGTCCACTCAAGATAAATAGGGTTGTTAACCGAGTGACACTCAAAATCCATTGTCTACCAAAATCATCCATCTTTTTGGGAAAAAAAAAGGATTATTAGATTTTTTTTTAGACCTATAGCTCTAAATTTCTACAAAAAAAATTAATTAATTGCTCTAATATGGATGTCCTATAAAGATAAATAAGATCTTAAACTGAGTGATCCTGGAAGCTCAAATCCATGGCCTATAGTCCACCAAAATTAGCCATTGTTTTGCAAAAATTAGATTACTTCATTATTTGAGCCCTGGAGCATGAAATTTCAACTAAAATCACTTAATTACACTAGTATGGATGTTCTCTAAAGAAAAATAAGGTTTTTAACTGAATGGAGTAGGAAGTTCAAACTCCATGTGCAATAATAATCGATCAATTCTTGCAAAAACTATATTACCTCATTTTTTAGGTGTAGAGCTTGGAATTTCAACCAAAATCACTTCATTACATTTTAACAAATTTCCTCTCAAGATAAATAGGGTTTATAATAGAGCAACCTTGGAAGCTTGAAATTAGTGGCCTATATTCAACCGAATTCAGCCCTTTTTTTTGTAAAAATTGGATTGTTTGGATTTTTGAGGCTTGAATGCAAAATTTCCACCAAAATCACTTAACTGCACTCATACTGATCTCCTCTCAAGAAAATGGTGTTTTTAATTCGGGTAAGCTGGGAAGTTTAAAATCTAGGCTTATATAGTCTACCGAAATGACCATTTTTGCAAAAATTATATTACTTTATTTTTGGAGTCATAGAGCACAAAATCTACCAAGATCACTTAATTACACTTGTATAGATGTCCTCTAAAGAAATATAAGGTTTTTAATTAGGTTACCTTAGAAGCTCAAAATCCGTAGCCTATAATCCATTAAAATCAAAAAACAGTTATGCAAAAATTGGATTATTAGATTTTTTTTTTTTTTTTTGTGCCTAGGGTGTGAAATTTCAATGTAAATTGCCTAATTGTACTCATATGGATGTTGTCTTAAGTACAATAGGGTTTCCAACCAACTTACCTTGGAAACCAAGATCCATGGCACTTTTTTTTGAAAAAAAATTTGTTACTCCAACTTTGAGGCATAAAGCATGAATTTATACAAGAATCACTTAATTGCACTTGTACAAATATCCTCTCATGACAAATAGGGTTTTCGATTGGGCTACCTAAGAAACTAAAAATCCATGATCTATCGTCCATTAAAATTATTCATTTTTCACAATAGTTCAGTTACTTTAATTTTTTGGGCCTATACCGCGAAATTTCCCCAAAAATCACTTAATTGCACTTATATAGATGTGCTATCAATAAAAATGGGTTTTTCAATGAGCTAACTTTAGAAGCTCAAAATCTAAGGCCTATATAGCTCACCAAAATCGGCTATTAGTCATAAAACTTGATTACTCAATTCTTTAAGAGGCCTAAAGCACAATTTCCACCAAAATAAATTAATTGCACTTTTGTAAATATCCTCCCAAGAAAAATAAGGTTTTTAACCAGGCAACCCAAAAAGCTAAAAAACCGTGGTCTTATAATCCATCAAAATAGGTCATTTTTCGTAAAGTTTCCACAAAAATCGTATAATACTTCATTTTGTGAGATATAAAGCGTGAAATTTCCACAAAAATCACTTACGATCTGCTTTGTTCATCATTTTCAAGTCGTTTTGACATCTTATTTTTTGTTGTTTTCAAACATATTGTTTGTAAAAAGAAATGTAAATGGAAAAAAAAAAACATTTTTACTCGTATATATATTAAACAAATTAGATACAGAGAAAATACAAATGCAAATTAGATATAAGATAAGTTACAAATGAAAATAAAATAATCTAAACAAACCCTTAATTGACCTTGCACACATATCCTCTAAACATAAATAAGGTTTTTTACTAGTTTATCCCAAAAGCCAAAAATTCATGACTTATAAACCATTGAAATTATCCAATTTTCGTAAAAATTCAATTACTTGATTTTTGAGACCTATGGTGCAAATTTTTCATAAAAATCACTTAATTGTTCTTTTACAAATATCTTCTCATGAAATAGAGGGTTTTTAACCAAGTGACCTCGGAAGCACAAAATCCATGGCTTAATCTAACGAAATCACCTAATTTGGTATAAATTAGATTACTTGATTTTTTTTTTAAGCCTAGAGTATAAAATTTCCACTAAAATCACTCAATTATACTTCTACAAATGTACTCTAAAGAAAAATAGGGTTTTTGTTCACTAGATAACCCCGAAAGTGCAAAATCCATAACCTATAGTCCATCGAAATTGCCATGTTTTGTGAAAAAATTAGATTACTTGATTTTTTTTCCTTAAGCTTAGATTGTGAAATTTCCACAAAAATCACTTAATTGCACTTCTACATGAGTCCACTAAAAAAAATAGGGTTGTTAACTAGGTGATCCCATAAAAGTTCAAAATTCATAGCTTATATAGCCCATTGAAATTAGTTATTTTTTGCAAAATTTAGATTACTTGATTTTTCTTTTTAAGGTCTAGAGTGTGAAATTTCAACCCAAGTCACTTAACTACACTTAAACAGATGTCCTCTCAAGCAAAATAGGGTTTTCAACTGGATAACCTCAGAAGCTCCAAATGCATGGCTTATAATCTACAAAAATCAACCATTTTTGGAGAAACTTAGATTACGTGATTTTTTTTATGCCTAAAGCATGAAATTTCTACCAAAATTACTCAATTTACTTCTATAAAAGTCCTCTCAAGAAAAATAGGATATTTAATGACCCTAGAAATTCAAAATCCATGGCCTAATTCATTGAAATCAGCCATTTTTAGTAAAAATTGGATTACACTAATTTTTTGAGGTATAAAGTATGAAATTTCAAACAAAATCAATTAATTGCACTTCTACAGATATCCTATTGTGAGAAATAAGGTTCTTAATCGAGTGACATTAGAAGTGCAAAATCATTGATCTAGTCCTTTGAAATCAACCATTTTTTGCAAAAATGAGATTATATGATATTTTGAGGCTAATAGTGCAAAATTTCTACCGAAATCACTTAATTCCACTTGCAAGAAGTCTTCACAAGAAAAGTAGGAGCTTTAACCAAGTGACCCAAGAAGCTTAAAATCCATCACTTGTAAACCACCAAAATCAGTATTGTTTCACAAAATTTAGATTACTTGATTTTTTGAGAACTATAGTGGAAAATTGTCATCAAAACCACTTAATTGCACTTCTACACTAGTCCACTCAACAAAAATAGGAATTTTGGCCAGGTGATCTCAGAAGCACGAAATCGATTGCCCAGTCCATAAAAATCACCCATTTTTCACATAATAGGATTACTTATTTTTCAAGGCCTAAAGCATGAAATTTCTATTAAAATCACTCAACTGCATTTCTATGGGTATCCTCCCAAGAAATATAGTTTCTAATTGAGTGAGTCTAGAAGCTCAAAGTCTATGGCCTATAATATATCGACATCAATCATTTTTTAGGAAAAATGGACTAGATTTAAGTCTTAGAGAGCAAAATTTCGAATATAATTATTTAATTACACGTGTATAAATGTCCTCTCAACATAACAAGGCTTTTTAACTAGGTAACCTTGGAAGCTCAAAATTTATCGCTTGTCATCCACCAAAATAAGCCATTTTTCACAAAAATTATAATACTTTTTTTTTAGGCCTCGACTATGAAATTTCAACAAAAATCATTTAATTGCACTTATACAGATATTCTCTCAAGAAAAACAAGGTTTTTAATAGGTGACCTCAGAATCACAAAATCCACGGCCTAGTCTACCAAATTGCCTATTTTATGCAAAAAATGGATTACTTGATTTTTTTTTAGGCCTAGAGCACGAAATTTCCACCAAAATCACTTAATTACACTTGAATAGATATTTGATAATTAAAATTTACTCCATTCAATTCAAGAGAATTTGTACTTGTTTTGTCTTTTAACCTATTGAAATCCTCATGAATCTGACATTTATTTGATAAGATTATTGATTTTAGTTCAAATGTGCTAAAGAGAAAAATTAATGAAGATTTGATAGAGAAAGAGAAATAAAACAACAAATTAGGCTATGAAGAGACATTCACAACTGTGATTCCATCTCATGATCTTCAATCATAATTACAACCGCACTTATGGATGATTTGAAGAGAAGTTGTTGATCAAGGAATACAAGTTCAACCATAGAGGAAAACCACAGTCGCAATTAAGATGAAGTCTTCTTCACAAATTCAATCACGATATGAACCACACTCGTGCTTCTCCCCATGATCAGACCCCTAATACCCTCCAAAAATTCGTTTTGTTTATTTTATTTTCAAAATTCGCCACATCATCATGGCATTTACCATATATAGCTTTTATTTTACTAATTAAGGAACTTTTCTAGACTTTTTGACAAATTTTAGCTAGATTACCTATTTTTTGTATCATAACTAGCCTTTAGAGAGAAATCTAGATAGAGCACTCATTCTCTACTAGGGTTTGAAGATTTTGGATCAATTGAAGAGATAATTGGAGTTCATTTACAAAGATCCCTGCACTTTATAGGTGCTTTCTATCGTAATTCTTCATTATTTATCTAAATTCATGCTTAATTTGGTAAATCTCCTAAAGAAATAATTGAATCTTGCTTAGATTTTGTGGATCCAAACCTTATTCCTATGATTTCACTTGTGATTTTACTAAAATATTGTTGAAATCTTGAAATTAATAGCTAGAGCTACTTTTTCTTGAATTTGTATGTATGCACAATATGAATTCATGCCTGATTTCAATTGAATAGATCGAAAGATCATTCCTTTAAATAAATCAAAAGATCATTCCTTTGAATAGATCTAAGCTATTGATAAGGATTGCTCATAACACCTATAGATAGAGTGGTGAAATTCTTCTATCACTTGATTGATTTTCATGAGATTTGATTATTAATCAAATGACTCTAGTTCTTGATGTAAAATCTAAGTTGCTAATGATTAGGAAGAGATTCCAGTTGTTAAACTTAGGTTTAGAAATTAATAATCTTAAGAGAGACATTAGCATATTTTAGTTAATCCTACAGTTCAAGATACTTAACAATGATCTTATGGTGATTTCTTTTAAAATTCCATGCTAAGAATATAGGTGTGAAGCAAGATTCTAAACTATCTCTTGTAGTTTGAACTTAATCTTTTGTGAATTGATCTAAATCTTATATATAATTAGTTACTTTTCATAATATAATGTAGACAACAACCTTATAAATATTTAGGCTAAATAGTAGACAAGAGTGAGTAAGGTAACTTAGGTCCCTATGATCTCTTGAAACATGGCTTAAATGTTTCAATGCTACTTCGGTAGGTACATTTGCCTAAAGTTGTGATCGAAATTAGTTAGGACTTCTAGCCATTATAAATTTAAAAACTCAATTCATTACAAGAACAATGTTCTCTTAAAAAAAATAGGGCTTTTAACCGAGTGACCCTGGATGTTCAAAATCTATGGTTGTTTTTCGCAAAAGTTGGATTACTTGATTTTTTGAAGCCTACAGTATGAAATTTCCACCAAAATCACTTAATTACACTTGTACAGATGTCCTCTAAAGAAAAATAGGGTATTATACCAAGTGACCTTGGAAGTTAAAAAACTATGGCTATAGTCTAACGAAATCGACCATTTAAAAAAATAAATGAATCACTTGATTTTTTTCAAGGCCTATAGCAAAATTTTCACCAAATTTACTCAATTGCATTTGTACAGTTTTCCTCTCAAGAAAGAAGAAGTATTTAATTAGTAACCCTGAAATCCCAAAATCTACAACCTATAATCCAATGAAATTGGCCAATTTTCACAAAAATTGGTATACTTGATTTTTTTAAGGCCTAGAGGATAAAA
Organism: Combretum micranthum; assembly: GCA_024138025.1. Classification (NCBI taxonomy): domain Eukaryota; kingdom Viridiplantae; phylum Streptophyta; class Magnoliopsida; order Myrtales; family Combretaceae; genus Combretum; species Combretum micranthum. The sequence goes on along the minus strand of JAMXBD010003149.1, from coordinate 75,576 downwards.
TTTCTACAAAATCCACTTAATTGCCCTCGGATGGATGTCCTCTCAAGTTAAATAGGGTTTTTAATCCAATGATTTTGGAAGTTCAAAATCCATGACTTATAATCTATCAAAATTGGTCATTTTTCACAAAAATTAGATTACTTGATATTTTGAAGCCTAGAGCATAGAATTTTCACCAAAATCACTTAATTGCACTTCTACGAATGTCTTTTCAAGAAAAATAAGTTTTTTATCCAAGTCACCCCAAAAGCACAAAATCCATGGCCCCTTTATTGCAAAAATTGGATTACTTGATTTTTTTTATTTTTTTTATTTTTTGAGATGATAATGTCAAGTGAAGAAAAAAATTGATAAAGCTTGCATGTCGCATTTAAAGTTAGAAAACATTGAGATTGAAATAAAAGAAGAAAAAAGATTAATGACTTAGATAAAAAGAAAGTAAGTAAAAATTAAGGGAACTTTTATGATCTTGTTAATGTAATAATTCAATTTAACAACTAATTATTAAAACAAATATAATAATAGATATATTTAGTGTTTTAATTATATTATCATGGTTAGATATGAATTAAAATAGTTAAATAACCAACAGTACTAGTCCCACTAAAATAATGATAGAGCCATAAAATTTTCCTATAATGTTATATATTAAATATATAATTTTTGTTCATTTACATTTTAGCCTAACTTTTAATTGGACTAAAAGGAAAAGAAAAATCCCATCCATCAAATAGCATGTGTTAGTCTTAATTGGATACACTATATTGAGACAAATGATTTACTCTATATGGCTTGCCATAATTATATACCATTAGTTTGTAGGTATCAATAAAATTTTAATATTGCGACAAAAGAAAAAGTAAAATTTTATTACAAGACCATAATTATATCTTGTGTTTTTTATAAGAAGATCAATCCCAATATGATCATTCAATGGCTTACATTCATTATCATGAACAAACCTTAATATTATTGATATATTAATCTTTTATAACCCTTAATATATATATATATATATATATTCAATTTTTTTTTTTTTACCGAAATCAAGAAAGCTTTTATGTACAAAGGTGCAGCCAGTCAGTCTATGTCATGTGGCATGGACACGGGACATGCCCAAGACAAAAGATATCGGTATTTAACAGAAATAACACCCGTGAGATAGAGGCCAGTCAAAGGGAAAAAGAGATAAACTAATTTAGATATATAATGGTGGATGATGATTATGATGATGTATTCATGAAAGCTTTTAACGTGGACCTTCACATAAAAAATATAACGTTGATCCGTGTGTGAACTAAACCCCACCTTATCTCAATTCTCAAGTCTATGGAAGATGACGATGCTTCTTTTTCTTTTGCCCCATTACCTTATCCCACCGATGACGAGAGGATGATTTCCCCTTCCCTTTTTTTTTTTTTTTTTTTTTTTTTTTGCCGACGTTTAATATAATAGTCAAATTTAATCTTTCCATTTTTTTATTTTTTATTTACCCCGAAAAAAAATCCTTTTACTTAAATTAATAATATTATTATAACTATAGATATATATGAGATAAGATGGAATAATTAGTGTGTTGCATCTATCCATGATTCACAAACCTGTAATGCCTCAAAACAGGTATGAGCATATTCAATACCATGTAGAATACTTTATGAATTACATGCACAACTATCTTAAAAGATATATTTATATCAAACATTTAGTAGCTAATTTTAAAATTTCAACAGCCTTCAGTTAGATTTTTAAATAATTGATTTAACATCGGTAAAATAAATTTTATAAAAACATTTTCACTACTATTCACATGATTAGATCTGCATTCTCATAAAAAAGCTTTTATTGTAACGCCCCGAAACAGGATCTGAGTATATAAAATGCTCATATAATACTTTATGTATTACACGCACATGTTATCTTAAAAGATATATTTATACTGAACATTTGCTGGCCAATTTTAAATTTTCAAAAATCTTCAATTTGATTTTTAAATAATTGGATTTAGTAGCAGTAAAACAAATTTGTAAAGACATTTCCACTTCTACTCACATCAATAGATCTACTATCTCATAAATAAGTTGTAAAAGCTTACTACAAACATGGGCTTCATAACCAAACCCTTAAAAAAATTACAAATTATTAAAATACATAAATATACCCTCATACATAATAAAATAAAATAAATCCAGTGGTCCTATCTTGCTTCACTTCTCATCAAAATTCTCCAGAGTCACTCCTAAAACCTGAGTCAATCATCACCAAGCAATCAACACTTGAAAAGAAGACATCAATGAGCCGAAGCCCAGTACGACAATAATACAAGCACACACAAGATGGACACATATGGTTAATCAAATGCAATGCAACAACCAATAGTTCATATATTAAAATAAAGTGAAGTAAAAATAAGGAGTACTTACACTTCGAGAGCATACCTCTAGGAATCTGAGAGTCCTAACTAACAACAACTACTCAGGAGATTGATATAGGCTACTCGAATTCTCATATACCCTATATCTACTAGAAAAGGAAAAATAGAGTCATATAGGATTTACAGCCATTACACATCTCTACCTATCTCAATTTACAATATAATAAGGCTCAACCGGACCCATAAATGTAAGTCTCACTATATTACTTTCACCGATCAAGATTATGCCAGTACCATTTTCCCTATCGTTATCTACTGAGCCACCTATAAACTATCATTGTATCATGACATACTATTGCATCATGGTAGGAGGTGGCTTAAGCACCTAATTATCGTGCTCGGCTTGGTGCAAGGTTGTTGTCCCTCGGACCAGGTTAAACGGCTACGCATAAGCGACAAACAATTATTACTATTAGTCGTCTTTAAATATTAGTTTATTAAGGATGTCTATCCTCAACAAACAACATGTAAGTTACTATAAACCTTGTATGATATCTGCAATCCAAACAAGATTAGAGGATAGGTGAGCTATCTAATTATCTATTCATGAAATAAATTCTTATAAGTATCTAAATCAACTACTACTTATTTCAAATTCATTTTAAACATTAATTTAAGTTTTCATTTGATCAGTTTTAAAAGTAGGAACTCTGCCATGGCTGCGAAAATCATCATGCCAAGATACAGAAAGTTTTCCGTTGTCTGTCAAATTATCTTTAACTAAACATAGTTTTGGTCTAACATATTTTAGAAACAACGTTCTCCTTATTATTTAAGGTTTAACCTAACATATTAATCTAAACTTATTACAAGTTATAAAGCCCATATTAGCTTAACTTAGCCAAGTTGATTATAATTAACTGTTTATGAGCAATATTTGACGTTTTTACGACTCGAAGAATTTTCATCCGATATTTTATGAATATCAAAATATTTTCCTAGTAATAATTTATTGTCGGAAAATTTTACCTTGTTTTGCATATCGACAGTCGAATATGGAAACTGATCTCATAAAGGTCCATTTTTAGGGTTTATATTATATATATGATTCATATTTTGAGTTGATCTTATTTTTATTGTTTTAAGGTTTCAGGGGCGGTATTGCCAGATCTAAGGCTTCTATAACTCATTATTTGACCTAGCTGGCTTATAAGGTTTCAATTTTGATTTCGGTTCTAAGCTTACTTTAAATCTATCGTAAAGTTTAGGGATTTACAACTACTCCTCCTTTGGTATTGTAGCTTCTTCATGCATAACTCTATCATCAATCTTGTTTTCCAAGTTTAGTTTCTTCTATGATCTTGTTGAACTTGAGATTTGGAATGGATTCTCAAGAAACAAAAGAAAACATAGGAAAGAAGAAGAGAAGGAGAAGAGAAAAAGAGAAAGAAAAGAAGTAAAAGAAAGGAAATAGGGGCAGGTGGAAAAACAAGAAAAGAAAAGGAAAGGATAAGGTTTTATAAAATATTTAGGGGATAATTATGGTTAAGGGTTTTGATTTAAGCTTTTCAAATAATTATTTTTTGTTCTAAAACTAATTAGGAAATAATTTGAGAATCCATATAATAAAAATTATTAACTTGAACTAGAAATATAGCTTTGAAATTTAATTTGATAAAATTGATTGGGTTAGGAGTTAAGAACCATATTTTTAAATCAAGCAATGAATTCAAAAACTATAAGGATTAAAGTAGTTGTCATGCTCTGAATTAAGGTCAAGGCATATCAACCATCACGTATAACACTTATATATTATACACTAAGGCTAACCTAATCTACAGTTTGTCGTGATTGTTGCTAAACAAATTTTAGATTATGAAATTGTTAAATTAGATTTGAGAAACAATTGGAATTTGTAGCAAAAAATTCTCAAAACATTTTCCAAACAGGCTACTTCCGTAAGTGGACCAACATTTATAAATAAGTATCATATCATCATGTGTCTCAAAGTGCACAGTGTATAGTATTTCAAAATACAACCATGCGCTCATAGATATGCCCTCATCAAAATTTAAGTTTGAAAAGATGATTAATAACTACCATTAACGATATAAACAATGCAATGTTTCTAACCACTCCACTTGTTAATGAGCTCCTTTAGAGTTATCCCATACCTAAGATAATCATAAACATCCAGATCATCACATAAAAAAGAAAGAATGAGCCAAAGCCCAATACGATAAGAACACGAGAACACACAAAATGGGCACACATACATGTTCTAAATGCAATGCCACAATCAACAGTTTATATCTTTAAATTAAAGGGTAATAAACAATAGTAGAGCACTCACACTCTAACAACATGCTGGGAACTTGGGGGTCCTGAATAGCAGTAACCACTTAAGAGGTGATATAGACAGCTCGAGTATCTATATCTCCTACAGGAACATCTAGTAAATAGCCTCGTTTATGCGTCACAGTCGTTACTCATCTTTATCCACTAATCAATTATGATTAAGCAAAGTAACAAAGCCCATATATTAAATTGCTTAATACAACTTCTCTCCAATATGAATAAATGTTACCCTGATACCATTTCCCCTATTAGTTACCTGTTGAGCCACTAATAACCATCATTTGTCCAATGTCAATGATGGGGGATGGCTTAAGCACTTAACTACCGTGCTAATACCGCCTAACAAAGTTGTCGCCCCTCATACCGGGTTAAACGACCATGCACAAGCAACAAGCAATTATTAAAGTGATATTTAATTATTAATTCATTTAGGATGTCTACCCTAACAAGCAACATTCAAGTCACTGCGTACTTGGTACAAAATTTGGATAAACAGAAGATAGGCTACAAGATAAAGCAGAAGGCAAACTCAAGCTAATAAGTATTTGTTCAAGAGTTTGATTCACATAAGAATTTAGTATACAATTAAATTATCAAATTCATATTAGATTCGTATTAGTTACTCATTTTAACTCAATAAAGTCCTTAGAGTTCCATGTTAATAGACATAATCTAAGTAACGATAATACTAGAAAATTACATTTGAGAAAATCATAAAGTAGAGTAAAATAAGTACATAACACTATGAACATATTTAGTCAAGAGGAGATAATTGGGAGAAGGTCTAGCTTAGCCACCGAATCATATAGAAATAAGGTTAAATCATCAAGGAAAAAAAATAATGAGCTTGGATGGAAAAATCTGCATGCTAGGTTTCTATACTGCGTCTTACACAAGTTGTAATGCATCTTGTGTATGTTATAATTTTTAAACTTGAAGGAAATCTTATCAAAACCTCTTCTAGTCTTCTGAATTTCATGTTATTGATCTTAAGTAATTTAACTAACTTCATTTAAACTTATTAAAGTCTTGTCTAGCTTAATTAAGTCAAGTGGACCTAAACTGATCAACTAAGACTGTTTTATATTTAGAACTCCATGTTGAGATAAATTATTTAATTTTAAGCCTAATTTAGTTAATGAATCAATTTTAATAATTTTAAGTCCTTTGTGTTTAATATAGCCAAATTATTATAATCTAGTCAATAACTTATATTCACACAATTTTTACATGTTACAACTTATTTTAATTATACTATTTTGTAATGAAATTACAACTTATTAAATTTTCATGCAAATTTAGTCCATTTCAGTTCATCACTAGTTCAACTGGTTTAGATTCCACTTTATTTTATTTTTTTATTTATAGTTGTGCCTATTTTGATGTTCTAAATAAGTAACCTACATAGCTTGTGTCCAATATCGTGCGGTAACTTCTTACAAGTTCAAATAATCATTTAGGCCGATACCATTTTGGTTAAGCCTGATTTTATTATTCTAGTCTAAAATTATGTTTATACAATATCATGTATCTTAACTGATTCTTTTGAATCAATAGTTAAGCTATATCATAGCGTAGTTTTAGTCCACTGCAGTTTTCGCTAGCCAAACTTAAATCGGGTAGAACTTTCTTGTTTTAAATCTGTTTTTTGCAAATTTATAGTCTTTTCATGTAACTTTTGCTAGTCTTTTTCGATCATGGTGTTAGTCTAGATGTGGGATACTTGCATCAATACAATATATGTAATATGTACAGCGCCCCATGTTTTAGGAATTTATAGATTTTTCAATATTGCAGTCTGGTTTGAAAATGAGTTTAAAAATAGTAAATTAAACTCAAAAATTACCAAAAATTTCAGTTTACATCTAGAAACATTTTTCAACTATTTTCATCAATTTTTATAAAAATAAATTTATTTAATATTTTCAGTAACAATAAATTTATAATAGTCTATTTTTCTAGAAAAATGCCTTTAAAATCCGAATTCAATTATTTAAAATTATCAAAAGTATTTTGAATCTCCACAATATATTTTCATATTTGTAGGTTTAAATCCGACATTTCATCTTCACGTACATTTATTAGCATATATTTCTATAAATCAAGAAAATTAATACAATATTAATTGTAAATTTGTAATTAAATAGTATGAACCATAATTTATCAATTTTCATTTATTTCATGCATTAGAATATGTATAAATTCAGCCTGAGATCATATATAATACAAAACCTTATTTATTTCTTTAAAATTTCTATACAAACTCAACATCAATCATTAATTTCGATTAATAAATATGCATATTCATTCTTATAATATAATTTAGAACTTAATATGTTTGTAAAAGCATGATAAAAACATATTCAAATTTTAGATTTAAGATTATAGCATTTTTCTTATATCATCTATCAAATTAATCCAATATTAGGCATATATTATGCATATATCATACAATAAAAGAAATAGTTCATCAAAACCATATGAAGAACATACTTAAATAAATTTTTCATATTTGAAACTTACATAATATCATCACATTCAAATCAAGATCAATTTATTTAAAATCACTTACTTGAATAGCAAAACAATCTAGAAATCGTCACTACTACTGCTCCTAGCAAATTGATGAAGCTTGTTCAAGCTTATTATTCTAACTACAACATTTCTTTTAGCTTTCAAAATCACCTAAGAATTAATTAAAATAGAGATTAGATTTATGAAGGAAATTGAGTGGTTAGATGATGGAGAAATCATGAATTTCCTTACCTATTGGATGTTAGATTTGAAGAGGGATTGTTGATGAATTTTGTAAGGATTTTTTTATGTATTTTCAGAGGTGTTTTTTAGAGGATTTTAGGTGTGTGTGGTTGCTAAAAATGAGTTGGGATTTGAGGGTTCATAAGAAACATATTTATAGCATTTCATGTTTTGTATTATCTTTAGGGTTAAGGGCATTTTGGTCATTTTACTTAAATAGATTAGGGGCATTTTAGTCTTTTCCATTGGTAGAAACTCTAGACTTAGAAGATATTTTCTTGTGTTCACATTATGTAGAATTCTCTAGTTTCAAGGACATTTTGGTCTTTTCATAGGTATAGAATTCTTCTTGAATTGGTTAAGGTATTTTGATATTTTCACATGTTGGAGATGTCTGGAATTTAGGGCATTATATCATGTGTGATGGCGCATAGTAAGAGCATGGTCTCATGTGGTTAACTCAAGGTTTTGTGGGTTTCATAGGCTTGATTTTTAGTTGTGGGCTTCTTCATGTTGATGGGCTTGGATTTAAGTAAACGGACTCAGACTTTCATGTGTTAAAATAGGCTTTAGGTTATGGGCTTTTGGCATTTGAAATTGAACTTAGGAATAAGAATAGAAAGCTTACTGATTGCATTAGAAATTGAAGCTAGAAAATCTAAAATTAATATCTTACTTGAATTTAGAATTTTAGGGGTTTAGGAATTAGTATATGAAAGCAAATATTTAGTTTTAAATTTATAAGATTTAAAGAGTTGGAATTTAGGCTAAAATAGTTAAGTTGAATATTTAGGTGTTTACCTAATTGAACCTGACGAATGAAATTTAGTTTGATAACTAGAAGGTATTAAATAATTTGAATTTGTTGAAATTGATAATTGAAGCAAGTTGATAGGTTAAATCGAGTATTTGTGGTATTAAATACTCTATTTTCAATTAAATTCATTTACTAGTCTAATTATGTTAAATTATTTTATTTTTCACTTACAAGACTAAGGTTTCAAGACTCGATAGGCCAAATTAGGATATTTTGCTCAAAAAACTCAAAAATTCTAAATTTTATGATTATGTATTCAGAATTTTTATTTGAGCCCTAGTTTGATATCATTTTCTATTTCTATCATTTATATTTCAATCTTAGCGATTTATTTTTAAACTATCATTTACTATCTAATAGACCCTAAAAATTAATAGAGTCATACTATACTTGATATCTAAAGTTGTAGATGTATAGTTAGATATTGACCCGTGTTTCAACTAAATTTAAATTAAGGTTCAATTTTACTAAATTAGAAATTTAGGTAATTGAACTTGATAAATTAGTTTCAAGTCGATAATTGAAAGGAATTGAATGGCTTGGTATGTTAGAGATAGGAAATTGAAGTAATTTGGTAGGTTAAAATGGTTATTTGTTATATTAAAATCACTATTTTCCATTAAATCTACTTTCTAATGCAATCATGTTAAATTTTCTATTTATATTCTATAATTTACAAAATTCAATTAGCTAAACTATCTAAATTTAATTACTGAGTTAAAATTTAAAATAAGGTTCAAACCTACCCGTAAAGTTATAGTATTTAATTATCACATTCCTAATTTAGGTTGGTAAAATCCAAGGTATTTCAGTAATACACATTAAATTAAAGTTCAAAGATTTAGAAATTTACTAAACATTTAAAATGTTTGTTTTAAAATTGGGATAGTTGAAATATTTAGAAATGGGGTTACACTTTAAAATTTGGGAAAAATTGTGAAATTAAATTTCGTTGGACTAGATAGATAAAATGGATAGACAAATTCAAAGAAATATTTGAAATCTCAAATTTCAACTTAATCTATTTACTAGTTCAATTATATCAAGTTATCTAATCATATATTGTTTACTTGTTTTATCTATTCAAATTATCTAAATTTCAATTTCTAGACTAAAGTGGAGATTTAAACCTTAAAAGATTTATTAAAGAAATTTATAAAAACATATCTCTCTCTATATATACTATCTAAATTATATTATTTCTATTTTAGGCATCTTTCGACACTTGACACTAGTGTTTTGAATTTGTTCATGAATTCACAACGTTAACTTATTTTCTGTAATTTTTTTTGCCTAAGTTTCTGCCTTATAATTAATTTTTTTTCTTTTTTAAATACATTTCATTAGTTTTTCACTTTATATTAATCTATTTATTATATTTCTTTGAATAATATTCTTTTGAGCCAGTCAAAGTAAACTATGGTTCTAAAAGTAACCCACCCCACAACAGAGTTAAAGAAAAGACTCAATTGCAATTTTTTTGTAAATACCGATCACTAATCTAGAAAGAAAAACGAAGGTTTAAAATTTAATAAATGAAAAAAAAAGGGTAAAACATTAAAAATATACCTTTCCGATTTTAATTACCAATATGGAAGGAAGGGAAGCAGAAAAAACGGAAAATCCTTGTAAATTTAGACTGATCAAACGAGTGATAGAAAATCCGCCAGAAAAAAATGGAGATATAAAGTCATGAGAATATATTTCTGTCCTCCACTGATGGCTTTTTAGGGCAAATTGCTATAATTCAACCCTATGAAACAACTTGTAGAGAGATGCGTCCTTGAAGGGGAGCATGCATATTTTTTTGCTCGTCAATTCCTTGATTTATGCTGCCCATCAAGTGGAACGTCACACAATTAAGAACGTAATGATGTTATCTGATTGAATTTTTCAAAAGGTTGATAGTGAGAACCATGATCGCAAAGAAAAAGGCTTTCTTGCACCTAGACATAAGTATGCTTCGGTTCCAAATCAGGAATCGAATCAGAACCGTTGTTGATAGTTTCAAAACTAGACTAGTTTTAAAATCAACTAAGGAACCGCTGATTTTTCGGTTCTTGGCAATTTTATGGCTTCAAAACCAAGTAAAATCAATAGTTCCAGCCGAAAAAAATTAGTGAAAAAAATTTAAAAAATAATATAAAATATATAATTATTAATGTTTACAGTTTGCATATGAATAGTAAATTTATTATCTATTATAATATTTAATGTGTTATTATCAATAAAATAAATAAATATTATTTAAAATCATATATAATTTAGTTTATATAAATTTCTCCTAAAAACAAAATTCATTTCCTTAATAACATTATTTTATGTATTGTAATTTTCTTTTTGTTGAATAATTTAAAAGAAATTTTAAATATTATTTAAAATCATATATAATTTTATTTTATGTATTGAAATTATTTTATGTCTAAACAATTTTTTTTTAATTTTGGTTTAATAATTTAACATTTTTAAATCCAATAATTAATTTTTTTGATTTTATAATTTATTTTATTAAAAAGTGAAATTCATTTATTTTTACTTAAAATACAGTTTTGCAGTTCTAAAACCAAAACTAGGAACCACTGATTCCTTAAAACCAGATTGGAATCATGGGAGATGGTTCCAATTCCAATTCCTCATTTTCAAGACCCAAAACAGGCTATTTAGGTTTGGTTCTAGAACCGTACCCATGTCCACTTAGACTTTTTCGATTTTTGCTTCTCTTAATTTTTACTTAATTTATAAATTAATGATAAGATTTTCTAAATGTATTATAATATTATTATAATATTATTTTTTTTTTCATTATAATCAATCTCAAACCATTAATTATATATGATAGCATTGATAAAAAAAATCAAAAGGGAAAAAATAAAGGATCAATTGCTTGAAATTAATTAAAGGGTTGCAAGTAAATAATTATTACATTTTTTATTGTCTATTCTACTATGATATTGGGTGGAAATTGTGTTTTCAAAGAAATACATGTGATGATTGCATGTAAGCTCAACACTTAGAGTGGAAATATAGAATTCTGGATTTGTAATGCATAAAAAATTTTATCTAGGCAAACACAAGTGGAACACGACTCATGTCTAAGCCCGTGTTATATTGTATTATGTTTCTTTTTCCAAAAGACAAGTGGTACATGATCTAAGTTTGAACTTGTGTTATGCTTTTTTTTCCAACACAAGTTGTAAAATGACGTGTTCAAACTCATGTTAAGTCCTTACATGCATCTATTTCAACACACGAGTTGAACATAACCTATGTTTGAACCCATGTTATGTGAATCATTGCTTCCATTTCGAACACAAGTTGGAACACGACCCATATTTCAACTTGTATTATGCTATGTTATGATTCCATTTAAACACGACTTTAACATGGTCATGTTTCAACCTATGTTAAAGAACACGATCTCAAACATGGCCACATTCGACCCATGTTCAACGCAACTTCTTCAAACTCACATTTTTTCCTATTCAAAAGTACTTGAAACTTGTCGTACCTTTGCCTTAAGATTTAATATTACTCTAAGACCATAGAACCTAGATAGTATTGATTAATTTCTAGATTCTCATTTCAAATTAATAGTTTATGCTTCCTTAAAATGCCAAAAGTGTTGCAAGGGTAGGAACTATAGAAGTAAACTAAGGGCAAGTTCGGAAGTATAAACTATTCTAAATACTTTAATTGCTTTATAACTCATGTTAGAGGTTTCTAGTGTTTAGGATAGGTCTCCTTTCTAAGTATGTATATTATGTTGTTTGTTGCTTGTGCATGTTTATGATGGAATCCTATACTAACTAATTGAATCTTCGGTCGTAAAATTTGTTTGTTGTGTGCGCTTGGCTATGGTTAGTGGACCTAGAGTATTGATGATGCTAACTTAACACCTCAATGATCCTTGTATTGCGTTGTCCTTATGTGAAGTCATGCTTAGAGATGATTACAAGTAGATTTAGGTTTTTACTCATGGACTCATAGATGTTGGGGTGTACAAAATATCCTATATGTATATATTATATATATAATGTGTTTGGGATACTAAGTTATCCTTATGCTAAATGATGTGCCTAATTAAAGATAATAAATGATTTATTATTGTGTTAGTTGTATGTTTTGCATGCAAATTTGTTTAGTTTGATCAAGCATGTGTGCTTATGATACTACCATACTAAGCTCCAAGTCACTCCTTTTCCTTTTTTTTTTTTCAAGTTTAGGTGACACTTCTTTTATGTTTGATCTTTCTTGTTATGACATGTTGGTTATTGAGGACTATAGGCTACGACCTAGCTGATGAGTAGATATTTCACTTAACTTTAGAGACATAGACTCCTTATACATGTTTGGCTATGGCATATGCACTTATGAGCATTATGTACTAGGATATTATTTTATGGCATAGACCCAATTATATCTTATGGTAACCATTTATGTGTGTTTAATGGACTTCCTTTTCAGTCATCACTAAGTTGATTTATGGATGTTTAGTATAGAACTAGTTTAGTGATTCATGCAAGTGGCCTAACAATATTGAAATTACCTAATTATCTATGTGTCTGATTTAAAGTTATTGATGACATTTATTGTAGTTTAAATAGTAGGTTATGAGCCTTAACATGTTTACATAAAATGTGGACACATAGTGGGCTATCAGTTATTTCATATTTAGAGCATTATAGTTTAAATGGTGTCAGAGCTTAGACTTAAGATCTCTAGTAAATAGTTTATGAACTCCTTAAGATGTAAGCAATGTTGAGAGTAGGATAAATGAGACTGTTTAATTAAAATATTCATTATTTAACTCTTATTTTGGTTTACTTTATTACAAAAGTTTCATATGTATATACTATGCATTTTCATTTATCTAATTTATATGCTCTATGTGTTTGTTGTTTCACATAGAATGCCTAGGAAAACCACAAGATTCGATTACTTCATGAATACTGGAGACGATATTCTTGAAGAGTAGCAGCCATAGGATTTCTTACATTCAATTACCTAATGGGTATTAGTACAAATTGGCCGGTCGATAAAAAATGTCAACACTTTTCTTTGAGTAGTGTTGCAATAATAACAACAGATGTAAGATGATGCACAAATGGTTCAAGTTAATGCTAAGGGCTAAATACAGAGACGGAAAAGGTCCATTACCCTTAATAAGTTTATGAGTTTAGTAAAAGCATTTGAGCTAAATCTAGGAAAATGATAGGATACTAAACAATCAATTGAAGAGATGGAGAAGACTTTTGTTACTCTTGATGTACTACCAAACAAGAACATAACTTATGTTGCATACCTTCTTAAGGATGTTGCAATGATTAGTTGGTTAGTACTCATAGGCATATGGAAAGAAACCTTATCTAGGAGAGTTTAAAACAAATTTTCTTTCGTTTAATTCATTCTTAAGAATGTAAGGCAGTAGATGATGATGGATTACTATACACTACAGCAAGACAAGAAGACAATAGAGGAATATGAGGCAAACCTAAATGGTCTTAGAGGTATTTTCCTAAAGCATTAAGGCCTGTTTTGATTATTGAATTTTTATCTATATCGGTAACTTATTGGTATCAGATCGATATCAATTTGATTTAGTCAATTTATAAGTAAAATTATCAGTTTTTTCATCGATATCATATCTGTGTCGATTCGGTTTAAGAATGATGCCAGAATAATATCAAACCAACGTACCTAAATTAGCCCTAATGCTGAGTGAAGAAGCAAAGATTGGAAGGTTTTTTACTGGGTTGGAAGCTCAAATCAAGCATGAAGTAGAGATATTTGAACTAAGAACTTATGTTGAAGTGGTCAATAAGGCCAAATTAATTGAGCTGCTATTAAAAAAAGGTGGGAGATCAAGAGGCACGAAGATCCTTATCGCATTAAGAAAAAGGCTAACCTCCAGTATAATGATTTAGAAGAAAGAAAAGAAGCTTCCAACAATTTAGACTAGATCTGTGGTCTAGAATTATGTAGATAAGAAATGTACCAAGTGCTTCGGGCCTCATTATGTAAAGAATTGCAAGTGGCTCTATAATGCAAGCTTCTCATGTGGTAAACCTAGACACGATAGCAAAAATTGTACTAAGAAGATCATAATGTGCAGGTGGTGGTTATACATGTCAACCAACCAACTACTGAGATTTTCTTTTTTTAGCAAAATTTGAATATTATAATGTAATCATACTAAATGTAAATGTTATTAATATTATTTACATAAATGACAAAAAACAAATAAAGATCAAAAGATATATACAAGATTAGAATAAAAAAATCTTATTTAGCATTAATGTTTCACTTTCTTATTCCTTTTGATTTAGTTAATTTTTTTGTTAATGTAGTACTTATATATAATTATTTATTGTTTCTAGCTTTTTGTTTATTTTTCTAAACTTTCATAGTTTTACTCATACTTAAAAATAAAACAAAAAAAATATTGCAGGTTCGCAATAAACCAATCCGCTTTAACCCCTGAGTTATGCGGAACTAGCCAAGATAGCCTGCAAAGTAAAGTGGTGTTAGTCTTTAGCTTAACTCACCCCTTTTTTTTTTTGGGTTTAAATGGGCTAACCCACATAACTCGCCCTACTTGGACAACTCTAATTAGACTTTGAGTTTAGGGATCCACTTCACACTTTTATATCTTAACACTAAGGATCAAGTTGCACTTACAAGATTGACTTTAAGGATCTAATCCACTTTCAAAACCAAATTTCAAGGAGTTGAACTACTCACGAGCTACTAGAGCTCTGCCTGGCTTGAGCTCATCTAGTAAACAAGCCAAGCTTGAGTCTAAGATAAAGTACATTTATCTAAATAAGTTAAGCTCAAGATTTGATTCAAGCTCGTGAGCCAGCTTGTGAATAAGTTCATGGTCAGGCTTGTGAGTAGGCTCATTAATAAGCTCATTAGCAAATTTATAAGTTTTATATTTATGATATATTAATATATAATTAAAGATAAAAAACTAGTTTCTACTTAATATATATGTATATATATTTTACAACTCTTATGTATTATTTTTATATTTGAGAAAAATGGAAAATAGGCTATTTAAATGAGTTGAGCTCGAGTTTTAATTTTTAACTCAATAAAAGCTCATTAGACTCGATAAAAAGCTTAGCTCGACTCAAGCTCGATTTATAAACAAGCTGAACCCCAGCCTAGATTTCAAACTCAATAAAAAGCTTGGCTTGAGCTTAAGCTTTATAATTTTTAATTGAGCCAAACTTGAACTTGAAAGGCTCAACTTGGCTTGACTTGTTTACAGCCCTATGTATTGATGCTGCTATAAGACACCCCCACCATGTGTGGTATGGCATAATGGTGTGCTTGTAAGAAATAATTATATACCAGGTATTGTTGCTCATCCATTTATTAATTTTATCTTTCAATTAAAAGTTTGATTAAGTGAAAAATTGATTTCATGGACTATGGTGACCTATAACTTCGAGGAAGGAAAGTGGGGAGAAGAGAAGTATATTAGAACACTAAGTAGCTTTTGACTCTAGTTGTTTTTATGTTATGTAGATTTTTTTTTCTTTTTCTTTCTTTAAAGTGTTAAATAACAAGATAATTCATGGATTTTATTTTATGAGTTAGAAGAGTCAATTTATGAGAAATGTGGAATATTAACAAGTTCTAAATCTTGTATATTCTAGCCATAAGTATGAATATGTAGTAGAAAAGTTCATCATTAATCTTGGGACATAACAATAAGTATAAATAACAAGGTAACCTTACTATGCTCTATACCCTATAATACTCTATTTAACCAAGAGGTTTTAAGATAGATAGTGAGGATCACAAGATGTGTAGCATTTGCATACCATGTTCCCTTCCTAAAATCTATGCTCTAAGATATATAAGGTATAAATTCCAAGATAAACTACACATACCTTATGAAAATTATTAAAAAGTAATGACGATGAAAAATAATAATAATACATTTCTACTTTTATGTTATTAATTCTTAAAAAGAGAAAAGTACTACACATATGCAACAAAATTAATATCAACGACACCAACAAGGGGTTTGTTTGTTTCATCTTGTTCCTGTCAATTTTTTCTCTTATTTTTGTCACTTTCAAATAGATATTTGTCAAGAAACTCATACAAATAACAAACAAACAATTTTACTCATAAACTAACCAAATAGACCAGATACAGATAAAATACATATAAAATATAGATGTTAATCAAATACAAATAAGATACATATGAACATCAAACAATCCAAATAGACCCTTAATATACATACCTCGAAAATTTCTAATTTCTTTTCTTGTTGCTATACTTTGAGGTTAATCAACTAGTACATCCTTAGGCTATCTCACAAGAATTGTAATCATTCTTTCTGAAGTTTCAATCCCAAACTCCAACTTCTAGATAAGATCCTTGTCTTTATTACTTCTAGGATCATCAAGCCTCTCCATTTAGTGAAACATAGTAAACTCATCAAAAGTGACATCTCTGCTAATAATAAATGTGGAAGTTCTATACTTTTCAATACATGAGTATAAGCAAGACAATCAAATATACACAAGCCAAAATAATCATAGGAGTATCGTACCATACCATTTGAGGAGTTTCATAATCTATTGTAGTTAATGGAGATCTATTCACCCAATAGTAAACTGTATTAACTGCCTCAGCCCAAAATTGCTTTGAAAGCCTAGAGTTTAATTTCATGCATCAAGTACGTTGCAAGAGTGTTTAGTTCATGCATTCCCTAACTTTATTTTGATGTGGTGTATGTTGTACAATTTACTATCTCACTATAGCTTCTTTCTTGCACAACTCATCAAACGGTCCATTACAAAATTATAAGCCATTATTTTTTATAAGTGTCTTAACTTGTTTCCAGGTATGTTTTTCCACAATGGTCTTCCACTCCTTGAATCGCTCAAACACCTCATCTTTTAAATTTAGAAAGTACATCGAGACTTATCTAGTATAGTCATTAATGAAACTAACAAAATATCTACATCTATCATGGATTCAACTAAAGAAGGTACCCACAAATATGAATTAATATAATCAAAGATACTTAGGAAGTATGTCTACCATAACTAAACTTCACTCCACGCTTGGCCATAACACAAGGCTCGTAGAATTTCAACTTCCTAGTTTCAACACCATCTGACAATCCTTGTTTGCTCAATATTGTAAATCTTTTCTCACTCATGTGACCCATATGAGATGTCATAATTCCATAAAATCACCATGCTACTCTAAAAATCTAGTGACTATCATCACTTTCATCAAAGAATTTCTCATCAAAGTGCAAACACCATGTTGCAATTTACCCTTCGTCACTATTAAAGGACCTAGTTTACCCATCTTCATTGAAAAACTATGCCTTATTTATCAATGTTACCTAAAGAAATAAAATTATTACATATAAAAAACACACTAGATATCAAATGCTCTAATCATCCCATTACACATTTTAATTATAGAAAACCACTACCCTCGACGCTAAGCTCCCTATCATTACCTAGTTTTGCACTACCCTTTCACTCCTTAAAAGAAGTAAACAACTCCTTTGAAAATGTCATGTGATAGGATGCACCAATGTTTTTGACCTACTATTCACAAAACTTAAAGTACTGACTATGAAAACACAATTGCTTTCACCTCATTAGAACTCTCATGTTCTATAGTTTCACTTGTTTTTCCATTTCATCTCTTACTTTCATTTCCATTCTTTCATTGTGGGTAATCCCTCATAATGTGCCTTTTTTTTTTTAATAGTAATACCACTGAGATCCCTTAGACATCAACTTTGAACATGACTTTCTCCTGTTCTTACAATTCCTCTCCATATTCTTGCCCCCACTAACAACCACACGTAAATCTAATCCATCATCATTAGTGCTAAAGACTTTTGTCTTCAATTTACCAAATTGTATAGCATCATTCACATCACTAATAGAGATAAGTCTCTTTGCCATATAATATAGTAGCAATAAAATTCTCATAGGAATTAGGCAAGGAACACAAAAGATTGATGGCTTGATCCTCATTATCAATTATAATCCCAACACCTTATAAATCTAGAATGATGTGGTTAAAATTGTTAATATGATCTTTTACCCACACATTTTCTATCATCCTTAAAGTATACGATTTTGCTTGTGATATAATCGGTTCGTTAGGGAATTCTATTAATACTTGCTATCTAACTTTTTCCATAATGATGCTGCACTTATTTCATCAACAGCCTCACTTAAGACTTTGATGTTACACCCAATAAATCATGCTACACGTCGTAGCCAAAATCTTTTTCTTCTCCTCTTCTTTAAATTCTCATGTAATTTTCTTTCTCCTTCTAATGTTGACTCACACCTTTGTAGAGCTAGCACAACCTACATCTTCACCCTTCCACAAAGATAGATTGTCCAATCTATTAAATTTTCAATATCAAATTTATGTGACGACATCTTTAGTAAAAAAAGAAATTTTACATTCCTAAATTTAATGAGGAACCCTGGAAACCTCATATTCCCAAATTTTGATAGGAACTCTATGTAACCAAGCTTTGATATCAATTGTTGTGCTAATAGCAATAATTAAAAAGAAAGAAAACATAAAGAAAAAAAAAGAATAAAAGAGAATTTACATGGTAAGGCCAATGAGATACATTCACTAGTAAAAAGGAAGAATTCTTATTCTTTAAGAAAACTAATATCAAGTGTCTTATAAAATCATAAAACACACACACATATATATTATATACACAACCCATCAAAACGGATCGAATCGTATATAATAATAAATATTTATTTTATGTATTATATGATAAATATGTCATACGTATAAAAATATATACAAAATTAAATTTAAAGTTTGGGTATAATTTAGGTTGATTGATAAAAAAATTCAAAACTCCCAATAGTTTTTAATTAGAAGTGGTGGGGAAAAAAGTAAATTATACTAGAAGGCATTGATATGTGGATGCAAGTTTATAAAAGATATTAATGATTCATAAAATTCATTTAAGGTATCAATTTTTTTATAGTTTTTTATTAATTTTCTCTAATTTTTCTCAACAGGATATGTTGTTTCACTCATTTTTCCAAAATTAATTCATCTTCTTAACAACTTGAAATATTGGTACTTTAAATAAATTTACTCTTAAATATTAATGAAGTTAATGTAATTTATCAAAAGATAAAAAACGATTTTCTTCCTTTGTAGGTCAAACTCTTAAACGAGTATGAATCAGCTTCCTTTAACTTATTTAGATACATGCACACCAAAGGAATAGAATAATGTAATTGAAAATTGCGGTAAAGGAGTTACGGCGGGATAATGGAAGCAAGAGAAGGAATGGTACCCTTTGGTGGAGACAAAAGCGGGTACGTAATCGTGGTTCTTGGTGGCTGAGCAAAGTAGACTCGATCGTCATCCACTAGTGAGACAAGTTGAGGATTCGTGGACCACCGATTCCGTGTCCACTCCGGACTCCAATTCAACCCTCATAAAGTGAAAATTTACGATAATGGAAAAGGAAAGGTAATAAATAGTGCTACCCAGACATAAAGCAGTTGATATTCTAGATTTGCGTCCTTAAAACGCTCTTAATTTTCATTCAATGTTTGTTTTTTAATTTTTATTGATTATAAGCGATTGTGTCATGTGATTAAGTTAAAGTCACTTTTTTTTTTCCCACTTGCTAAAGTCACATTACAGATCAATCTTTTCTTTGTTCACATTAGAACAAATCATATACAAGGGTTTTTTTCCCTAATAATAATAGGATGTCCAAATATGAAAAAAATATTAAAAATCACTGTTTAAACTTTTAGAGCTGAATATTGTAACCATTAAAAGTCATAATAAGCCAATTGTTTATCCCTTAAAAATGACTACATAAACTTTTAGATCATCTTTAAGAATAATGTTAAGTTAAACACCAATTGGTCGAGAGACGATCGACATCAATTAGGAAAAATCTTAAAAGCAAAGATAATAAGTTTTAATAGGTAAAGACCTGATTAAGTATGATAATGACAACTTCATACGCCTTTTTAAGTGATGAAATCAGATAAACTCCTAGGATGTAGATAATGATTTTAAGATTATCTCTTATAATATCGACTGTAAGTACGTTGTATGGAGCCCTAGTTGTGATATGTTTATTAATTCATGGAGTTTCACTTGTTTCCTTTTTGTAGTTATTCTTTGCTTGAGATGCCTTTTTATCCAGCATACATAAGCATGTTATAGGAGGAGAGAACTTTCCCATGCCGAAGTTTATCTGCATCTTTCGTACCAAACCCAAATTGTCAACATTTGCGTCTGGGAGAAAAGGTTAACTTACCTTTAATAAGGAAATATGTGGTACGGCAGACATGGTCCAAGGTAGTCAGATCCCAGTTTCCGACTCTTCTGTCGTACTTGAGCACACAGGACGGGAGTGTGATATTGTTATTTAATAACACAATTCAGCATGACTTGGATAAACCATTGCACTTGAATCTAAGTTTATGCTGTGGGAAGCCAATAATTTTACAATATCTCTCTCCCAATTTTTTTCACAAACCCTGCCACCCCTCTCTTCTAAAATCTTTCCTTTATTTACTGATTTGATTACACAAATCAATCACTACAAATCTAAAAAGCCACAAGTCTCTCATTATCGATCTGAAAAACCACAAATCTTTTACTTAAACATCACATATGGATTGTATTCCATTATTTTTTACCATCATCAATAATCCAAGCGGTTTAAAAAGCATGAAAACCAACTAAATATTATTTTATAGTAGTTTTAGGATAAGCAGATTTTTATGTATTTTTTAATTATGTTTTTACTTTATTTCATCCCTTATATAGGATTTTGTCATTATTCCTTTTATGGGATCTAGTCAATTGGTTGAGTTTTATTCTTTAGAAGAATTTTTATCCCTTACATGGGACATCTTGATAGTAGAACAGACACGCTTATTTATATGATTGGGTAAATATACCTCCAACTTTTCATTTGTCGTTTTTCTTGTATCGATTATAATTTCCTTTTAGTGAATAGAATTCACCTTTTGGGAAAAAAAAAAAAAAGGTTTATGCTCATGGGATATAATTCAAAAGTTATATATATAAATATATACACACACATTAACAAAAATATAATATATCAATTCTTATAATAGGATAGTGTTGGCATCAATTGAGTTATAATATATCTTATTGGATTTACAATATAATCTATGGTAAGTTGGTAATGAATTTTTTTTTTTTTTGTATTTTTCATTTTCTATACCTCAAATTTTTTTTCCAATTACTTCTCCTAAATTTTCGGAGTTCACTTAGTGAACCTATATATAATGGATCTTTATTGTCCCCATGATACTATGATGATGATTTCCTCACTAATTATAATACACAAGTGTGTATAGCATTGATAAGATATTTATTAGTATATGCACCACTTGAATTAGGCAAGGAACACAAAAGATTGATGGCTTGATCCTCATTATCAATTTTAATCCCAACACCTTACAAATCTAGAATGATGTGATTAAATTGTTAATAAGATCTTTTACCCACACATTTTCTATCATCCTTAAAGTAGACAATTTTGCTTGTGATATAATAGGTTCGTTAAGGAATTCTATTAATACTTGCTTTCTAACTTTTTCCATAATGATGCTGCACTTGTTTCATCAACAGCCTCACTTAAGACTTTGATGTTAGACTCAATAGAATCATGCTACGCGCCTTAGCTAGAATCTTTTTCTTCTCCTCTTATTTCAAATTCTCACGTAATTTTCTTTCTCCTTCTAATGTTGACTCACACCCTTGTAGAACTAGCACAGCCTGCATCTTCACCCTTCCATAAAGATAGTTGTCCAATCTATTGAATTTTTCAATATCAAATTTATGTGACGACATCTTTAGTAAAAAAAGAAATTTTACATTCCTAAATTTAATGAGGAAACCCGGAAACCTCATATTCCCAAATTTTGATAGGAACTCTATGTAACCAAGCTTTGATATCAATTGTTGTGTTGATAGCAATAATTAACAAGAAAGAAAACATAAAGAAAAAAAATAAAAGAGAATTTACATGGTAAGGCCAATGAGATATACATTCACTAGTAAAGAGAGAGAATTCTTATTCTTTAAGAAAACTAATATCAAGTGTCTTATAAAATCATAAAACACACACACACACACACACACATATTATATACACAACCCATCAAAACGGATCCAATTGTATATAATAATAAATATTTATTTTATGTATTATATAATAAATATGTCATACATAAAAATATATACAAAAATAAATTTAAAGTTTGGGTATAATTTAGGTTGATTGATAAAAAAATTCAGGACTCCTAATAGTTTTTAATTAGAAGTGGGGGAAAAAAAGTAAATTATACTAGAAGGCATTGATATTTGGATATAAGTTTATAAAAGGTATTAATGATTCATAAAATTCATTTAAGGTATCAATTTTTTGATAGTTTTTTATTAATTTTCTCTAATTTTTCTCAACAGGATATGTTGTTTCACTCATTTTGCCAAAATTAATTCATCTTCTTAACAACTCAAAATATTGATACCTTAAATAAATTTACTCTTAAATATTAATGCAGGTTAATGTAATTTATCAAAAGATAAAAAGCGATTTTATTCTTTTGTAGGTCAACTCTTAAATGAGTATGAATCATTTAAGATATTTATTAGTATATGCACTACTTGAATTAGGCAAGGAACACAAAAGATTGATGGCTTGATCCTCATTATCAATTTTAATCCCAACACCTTATAAATCTAGAATGATGTGATTAAATTGTTAATATGATCTTTTACCCACTCATTGATAAGATATTTATTAGTTTCCGACTCTTCTGTCGTACTTGAGCACACGGGACGGGAGTGTAATATTGTTATTTAATAACACAATTCAGCATGACTTGGATAAACCATTGCACTTGACATCTTAAGTTTATGCTGGTAGGAAGCCAATAATTTTACAATATCTCTCTCTCTCTCTTTGTCTTTTTCACAAACCCTATAGGGGTAGTCACATGGCCGCTCTCCTCTTTTAAAATCTTTTCTTTATTTACCAATTTGATTACACAAATCAATCATTATTGATCTAAAAAGCCACAAGTCTCTCATTATCAATCTTAAGAGCCACAGATCTTTTACTTAAACATCACATATGGATTGTATTCCATTATTTTGACCATCATCAATAATCCAAGCGGTTTAAAAAGCATGAAAATCAACTAAATATTATTTTATCAGTAGTTTTTAGGATAAGCAGATTTTTATGTATTTTTAATTTATGTTGTTTACTTTATTTCATCCCTTATATAGGATTTTGTCATTATTCCTTTTATGAGATCAAATCAATTGGTTGAGTTTTATTCTTTAGAAGAATTTTTATCCCTTACATGGGACATCTTGACGGTAGAAGAGATGTGCTCATTTATATGATTGGATAAATATATCTCTAACTCTTCATTTGTCGTTTTCTTGTATCGATTATAATTTCCTTTTAGTGAATAAAATTCATTTTGGAAAAAAAAAAAGATTTATACTCATGGGATATAATTCAAAAGTTATATATAAATATATACACACAAATTAACAAAAATATAATATATCAATTCTTATAATAGGATAGTGTTGGCATCAATTGAGTTATAATATATCTTATTGGATTTACAATATAATCTATGGTAAGTTGGTAATGATTTTTTTTTTTTTGTATTTTTCATTTCTATACCTCAATTTTTTTTTTTTTCCAATTACTTCTCCTAAATTTTTGGGGTTCACTTAGTGAACCTATATATAATGGATCTTTATTGTCCCCATGATACTATGATGATGATTTCCTCACTAATTATAATATACAAGTGTGTATAGCATTGATAAGATATTTATAGTATATGCACCTTGAGTTTTGGGGCTTTTATTATGGTATACCAATATAAGGCCTAGTTAAATTAATATTTCGTTAATTATTTTATATTTTCCATTTATTTTAAGGTAAATATCAATTTTGACTAGGAATTTTATTGAACATATCACAATCTTTGTGATTATTTTTTATTACCTCCTTAACATCGTTTTTGTGTTTGCAAATGCAAAGAAGGTGACATATGATTGAATTTTTGCTAATACTCCTAACACCGTCTAATACTAATAGTCTTCTTCTTTCACATAATAAGAAACACAGTAAATGGTGCAAGTATACTAGTTAAAAATGTCTATGAAAGTTATGATTAAATATTAAATTGATTACTTTAAAATTCAGATATTGCATTGAGTTTTTACATAAAATTTAGGTTTTAAATTCGATATTTTTCCTTGAGTTTAAGCTCTTCCTTTTTTCAACGCTGGTGACGGAGTACCACGAAGATACAAAATGAAAAGGCTTATAATTTAAAAGAAAAAAAAAATTGTGGGTAGGCAAATTAATAAAGTATGATATATAAGTTGTGTAATAAAAAAAGAAAAAGAAATAACATGAGTTTAGAAAGTAAAAGATGCGAAAATTCAAGACGGAATTTTTATGATTTAGTCCATATTTTTATGACATATCTAGTCACCATACAATTAAAAGATCAATTATGTAAAACTATTTTTATTATTTCAACAACAATCAAATGACAAACTAAAGGTACCACCAAGTGTAGAAGAAAATAACTTTTAAGTGGGGCTAATAAACCTTGGATTTACACCTAATTACAAGGAAAAGCATAGAGATAAGTGTTTCCAAGTTCTAACCTATCCTTTTGAAAGATTAACACGTCACAAATCACGGCTACATAGAATTCTTCCCAAAATCAGACATGTCACTTATTGTAAAAACCTAGCGAGTGTGGTCCAGACCACAAAATATATTTATTTATATTATAGTGCTTTTTTAAAATATATGTACGTGGTTGGATATGAGTTTAAACCCACACAAACAAATACACATCATTGTCACTATCTATTATGGTTAATAAAAACGATGACGTTTCTTGTTGAATGCACCCAACTTTTATCATTAATTTATTATTCATATACATCACTTAACATGGATAACATTTTTCACAAGGTTGGCTTCCAAAGTTTGAAAAAATTTTATAAGAATAAATTCGGCACTTTGGGTTTAGCTTTCCACGCCCAAATTCGATGCTTATCCACCCACCATATGGATCCTTGCAAGCCCGCAGGATATGACTCACTCATTTGCTTATATTATTTCAGAAAATATTTTTCGATTTTTTTATACACTTTTTAGGATAATTATATTAAAAAAATTAAAAAATACATAAAAGTTTTTAATTTTTGAAATTTTTATTTTTTTTTAATTAACACGTGAGGTAGTCATAAATGGGACACTTTCACTTGAGTCGTATTTTGTAATTTGCTTGGTTCTTTGGTGGGTGGCATCAATTTGATGTGATCAATGTGCCATTGTCTGAAATAGAAATGCTTTTTTCATTTATGGCCTCCACTAATAACGGCTCTCTAGAGAATTCAAGGTAATATGCTTTAGCATTAATATAAAAAAAAAAAAATATTCGAAAGAAACTAGCCTCCTGCATTTTGATCATCCGTACAAAAATTAGGAAAAAAAAAAAGATTATGAAAATATATTATAAAAAAAGAAAAAAAAAACGAAGTTGATAGAATAAATGAAAATAAAGAGTTGCGTATGTTGAGCTATGATAAGAGAAAGATATATTCCATGCTTCATGCATAAGACTAATGAATAAACCAATAAAAAGAAAAAAGAATTTAAAAAAAAAAGTTTGAACTTTTATATCTGCATATTTCATGTCTTCTTATGCTATTGCTAAAATACTCATAAACTTATTACATACTTAAGACGCATCTTCATTTTATGTATTTCGAAAAAAAAACATATACTCGTAAAATATATTCGACGAGCTATAGTTTTTGAACTATGCAACACTTTAAGGGTATATTTTTATTTTCAAAAGTTATAAAAAAAAAAAAAAAAACGAAGATATGTTTGAATGTTCAGATGATCTATAAGCCTATTTGTATTGTACTTATCTTGTTATTTCATCTAAATATTGTTGCATCATCCCAAAGTATGTACAACATGCATAAATTATAGAGAATAGATCAGATTTAGAAAATGGCCCAGATCCTTTTGTTAATGTAGAGAAAAAACTGCATTATTTTCTTGAGGATGTTGCTTTACAGTTTCAGCATTTGAGCTCACCTTGGATTAGGAATTTAAGACAAGGCCCAATTTGGAGGCCATCAAAATGAGCATGCTTAAGATGGTCCTAAGAACATGCCATGCAATATCCCAAATATAATATATATTATACATAAAAATTGAAGCCCAGTTGTTTATGATGGTCCTATGATCATGGCCCATATAGGTTGGTGGTGAAGCCCAATTGATTTTATATTTGCCAGATGCAACTTCTAATTGGTGTGGGCTCTTCCGATTGTCATATTCATCATGGCCCACATAAGGTGGAGAGGAGGCCTAAGTGAGTTGGTGTTCTTGGCACCAAAGCAATCGTCTCAGAGCTTTCAAATAACTATCCAAATAAGATGTAAAATATGGGACCAGGTATACATCTTTTTGGCTATTTAAAACTCTCCATAAGGTTAGGGTGTTTATGGTTTGATTCAATTCAGTTCAGGAGTCAAACAAATCAAATTGTATTATAAATAGTTTAATTTAAACTCCTACTTAATCAAACTGTTTTTACTGTTTCAAATTTCTTAACCAAATAAACTAAGTTGAAATTCGTTTTAATTTGAAACACTCAAAATTGCTTATTGTTTTATCATATTTCATTATATATAATGCACATTTGTTGCTCTAGGTTTCATTTCTTTTCTAAGTTAAAAAGTTTGACAGATTGATTATGACGATATTTGCATATGAAGAATATAATAATTACAGATTGTTGCGCAACAAATACAAGATTAAACGTAAATCAAACAAGAAAAAATAAGAATTTATGTGGTTCAGTCAAATCAACCTACCTCCATTAGCAAGAGGTAGATTTTGTTTCTTTCTTTCTTTTTTTCTTTTTCCTAAGAAATTGATACAAATTATTATAATGGAACCCTAGGACCCATAATTTATACCTAATTGACAAAACCAAACCAGGTTAGGTTGCTTTGCTTCTGCCATAGACCTCATGTTTTTTGTCTTTTCACCATACACCTTCAATCTATAGAATTGTATTTTACAATTTAGTTCTATTTTGGTTTAACAAGCAACACCATTTTATGATAATTTTTGTTTTTTAATTTTATTACCAATAACTTTTGGTATGAGCAATCTTATGGGCATACACATGATATAAGATCAAATCCAATATACTCAAGCATCCATTGCTTCTTATTCAACAAAAAGTTGTTTTATTGTTTTATAAAGGTGATTTAATGAAGTTTTAGCATTATTCTTAAGTTAGCAATATTGCATGAATAGAGATATTTAGCCTGAACTTTATAAATTTTGGAGATTGACATCAACTATCGAATGTCCTAACAATAAAAATCATAAGCCTGTAAATGACTATTAGATTAATCTTGCAATTCAACAACCAATATCAAAGCCTTCTTATGGATATGGAAGGTTTGTGGAGAGGCCCTGGATTGGAGCTTGTACAAGCCTAGATGCTTAAAAGGTATAAAAAAGAGCCCAACATTTTAAGAAGGGATACCACTTATATTACAATATTTATAGGATATAATATATATAGAAAGAGAGACATTTCATAATACTTATTAAGATATCATATAGATAAATTTTTCATCTTTCCATACATTTTCATGGAAACTTGTAATATTAGAATTTTTATTAATACCTCAGATACTCATAGCGTGTGATCAAAGTACCCATGTCGGAAATGGAAATGCTTTTTCATATTTAGCCGCCACTAATGACCGACCCTTTAAAGTGTTCAAAGTAAAATGCGTTTAAATGTAATTTGAAGTTAATTAAAAAAAGAAATTATTCAAAAGAAACTAGCTTAACATTTTGAACCTCCGTATAAAATTAGAAAAAAAAAAATTCCGAATTTGATAGATTAAGCAGAGATAAAGAGGAATAGCATCAGATGAGCTTTGATAGGACAAAGATATATTCCATACTTCATGCTTAAGATAAATAAAAAATTACGCAAAATATAAAGAAGAATAAAAATGAAAGGTCCTTCAATTCTATGTCTACTGTTTCCATGGCCCTTGTGTGTATTAAAGGAAATCATTTTAACCTTAAAGAGTTAAAGTTATTGATTTTTCCTTTTTTTTTTTTCTTTGGTCGCAAGTAAAATTATTGGCTCAATACTGTAAAACCTATTAAATGTTTAAAGCCTAACTTCACCTTATAACTTTTAAAAATAAGCATACAACTCTAAACTATCATTGATCTAATACCACTTGCCATTTGAAAAATACTACATTCTATCATCTTTTCTAAAGAAACTAGTCATATCAATTATTTAATAACTCAAATTCAAACCTAATAATAATTATACTACTTAAATATTTAATATATATTTTTTATTATATTTATTTTAATGGTTAAATGTAAACTTTATGTAGATGAAACCGTATAAGTTCCTCACTATTTAATCTTTTATGTAATAGTTTTAGTACTTCAACCATACTTTAAAAACATAGTTGTTAAAATCACAATTTTACCTATACGATTCCACAAGTTTACGATTTTATGAGATCTTCGAGTTGACTCATGCAAATAATCACTTTTTCGTAGAATCTTACACTTTTAACTGAGTTTATGTTACAGAAAAACATCATCGGACAAGAAAGGTGCCAGCTTGGATGAAAGATTATCATTCTAAGTAGTATAGTTAATAGTTACAAACTATAAATAACATAATAACAACTTCTAAAACAAGATAGCAAGTAATTGAAACAAGATACAGTTGTAACAGAAGCTGCATGTAAAGAGAAGCAAAGTATAAATAGTAAAAGAAAGTACATGGTGGGGTAATCATTTTATTCCTCAGGAAATAGTAAGCCTTCTGGCTAGGAGCTTGATCTAGCTTGAATAGATTTCACCCTCGAATACCTAAAAGAGACGAGTAGAGTAACATACATTAGTAGATAATCTGTAGAAAGAGAGAGCAAAGAAAAGTTAGGGTTTGGTGCTTCTAAAGAAAAGAGGTAGAGAGAGAGAGAAGAGTGTTCGAGAAAAGGAATTAGTGTTATCTATAGAGAAAAGAGCATGGGCTTAACTATGGGCCGTAATAAATTTTGGTACTCCCATGCTTATGGTTCCATCAACTTGAGCAGGAGCAATGGAAGATAATTTTCAAGAATTGGCTACTCAACTGTAGAATACTCTGTCACAGGCTCTGAAAATGGAAACGGAAAAGAAATTTAAGGAATTATTCAAGAATTTGAGTCAAAATCAGAACCCGATAATTAATCAACAGAGGGATCATAATTCGAGTTCATCATCTTCTGCTAATGGTGGCACTGTGGTAGAGAATTTATTGAAAGGAATCAAATTAAAGGATCCTAAATTCACCGAGGATGATGTATTGGGATGGGTTTTCAAGGCTAACTAGTTCTTTGATAGTCATGCTATTCCAAATGAACAGTGAATTATAATTGCTCTTTTACAATGGAGGACAGATCTTTGGATTGGTATAAGTGGATGTATAATAAAAAACAACTCAGTTCTTGGAAAAATTTCTAGAAAGCCATTGAAATTCGATTTGGCCATCCGAGTTGAAGATATTCAAGGTCCCTGTCTAAACTCACACAAATCAGATCAGTAAAGGAATATCAAACTCAATTTAAGTCTTTATCCAATAGAGTCATAGGCTTACCTGAATCATTTCTTCTCAGTTGTTTTGTATCAGGTCTTATACCCTTTATCAAATGAGAAGTTCAAATTGCTAGACCGCTTACTCTTATGTATGCCATTTGGCTTGCCAAATGCATGAAAGTAAGTATAATGACCAATTTTTTTCCAAACCATACACAACACCGTCAAGTCTAAACACATTCCTCCTTTACAATTTTCAAAAGCAAACATTCATTCTATTTTATTACCTTCTAAACCAAACACAGTTACCAAATCACCTCAAACACAGTCACCACCTTTACCCATTAAACATTTAACGCCAACAGAAATGTTAGCTAGACGTCAGCATGGTTTCTGATATAATTGTGATGAGAAATATCATCGTAATCATAAGTGCAAATCTAAATTCTTGTTATTGTTACAAGATATGGATGATATGGATGACTTATTCGATTCAGAGCATGTTTATGAAGTTGATTTTGAAACAGGTTCTATTAATTATCATGCCTTAGCAGGAACTATTAAACCTTGTACTTTAGAGTTTAGGGGATGGATTAATGGTCATGAAGTATGGATGTTAATTGATACAGGCAATACTCATAACTTTGTCCAAACAAGATTAGCCCATCATTTGAGATTGTTAACTCAACCAACCCCAAAGTTTGCAGTCATGATTGGAAATGGGTCAACCATAAGTTGTGAAGGAGTTTGTTTGGATGTTTTGGTTTTAATACAATCTTGGAATTTCATAGATTCTTTTTATGTTCTTCCCATTCAAGGTGCAAATATTGTTTTAGGAATTCAATGGTTGAACAAATTAGGGCTAGTAACTATGGACTATTCCAAGTTAACTATAGAATTTTTTGTTAAGGGGAAAACAATTATGTTCGTAGGTGATAGGAATGACATGACTGAGGAGATTTCACATCATCAATTGTGGAGACTAGTTCATACCGATGCCATTGTTACTTGTTATCACTTGGTGGCTCAAAAAGTTAGTGAAGATACTTCATCGAATACCACCAACAACAATGTTATTCAAGCATTATTGGGTAGATTTTCTACTGTCTTTTAGGCACCTTCATCCTTGTGGCCACTCTGCAATATCCAACATCAAATTCATCTTATTCCCAACACTGCCTCAGTCAATGTCAAACCATATCGCTACCCACATTTTCAAAAGAATGAGATTGAAAAGCAGATGGAGGATATGTTAGCTCAAGGGGTTATCTAGAGAAGTACTAGTACCTTTTCTTCACTAGTTTTACTAGTTAAAAAGAAAGATGGAAGCTGGAGATTTTGTATTGATTATCATGCCCTCAATCAAGTTACTATTAGGGACAAATTTCCTATACCAACGGTGGACGAATTGATTGATGAACTTCGAGATGCATGTTTTTTTTTCAAAATTAGATCTTTGAGTAGGCTATCATCATATCAAAATAGATCCTTAAGATATAGAAAAAACTGCTTTTCAAACACATCATGGGCATTATGAATTTTTAGTAATGTTGTTTAGATTGAGCAATGCTTCTTCCACATTTCATTCTATTATGAATACAATGTTCCAATCATATTTGAGGAAGTTTGTGATCAATTTTTTTAATGATATTTTAGTGTATAGTAGAATGTTGAATGATCATTCACAACATTTGAATGTTGTTTTGGAGACTGTGATGGATAATCACTTTTTTTTGAAAGAAAGTAAGTGTTCTTTTGCACAGACAACTATGGAATATTCAGGACATGTGATTTCTTATAAGAAGTCAAACCTGATCCCTCTAAAGTAGAAGTAGTAGCAAATTGGGAAGTTCCTACAATTGTGAAACAATTAGGAGCCTTTTTGGTTTATCGGGATATTACAGGAAGTTCATAAAGGATTATGCTACCATTGCTAGTCCCTTAACGGATCTTTTGAAGCATGATGGATTTCATTGGTTTGACATGGCTGCTCAAGCTTTTCAAAAACTTAAACAAGCTTTGATTAATGCTCCTGTATTGGCATTGCCTAATTTTCAACACCATTTGTGGTTGAAACTGATGCCTCAGGAATAGGCATAGGAGCAGTTTTGTTACAAGACTTACATCATGTCGCTTATTTTATCAAGAAGCTCCCTAATCATTTACGGAAGGCTTCAACATATATTAGGGAGTTTTATGCTGTTGTGGAAGCTGTGCGAAAGTGGAGACAATATCTTTTGGGGAATCATTTTCAAATTCACACCGATCATTGAAGTTTAAAGGAACTTCTTTCTCAGGTTATTCAGACTCCTGAACAACAGTGTTATGTCACCAAGCTCTTGGGCTATGATTATGAGATCGTTTATAAGAAAGAAGTGAAAAATGTGTTGGCTGATGGACTTTCACGACAGTTTTCTGATTTTTCTTTATTAGCATTGTCCATGCCAGTATTTGATTGTTTTTGCGGATCTTAAAAAGGAATACTAGACATTATCAACTTTTCAGAAGATTATTTCTGAGATATAAACCGGTACTTCTATTAAGTAGAAGATTGAATGAAGGAATGGCTTATTATATTGTGGCCATTGTTTATTTTTTTTGCCTGATTTTTGCTGATTCCTACTATTTTAGAGGAATTTCATTCTTCTCCAATGGTAGGAAATTTCGAAACTACTAAGACATTTAAGCAAATTGCAAGTCAGTTTTATTGGAGAAATATGAGGCAGCAAATTGAGAAATATGTCAGAAACTGTCACATTTCTCAACAGATTAAGTATGTGACTAAGGTACCAGCAGGACTTTTAGCCCCTTTACCTATTCCTACTAGGATTTGGGAAGATGTAGCTATGGATTTTATCACTCATCTTCCAAATTCAAAGGCTATGCAATGATATTTGTAGTGGTGGATAGATTGTCCAAATGCTGCCACTTAGGAGCATTAGAGAGTCATTTTACAACAACCAAAGTCGCCAATTTATTCATGACTCTGGTTGTTAAATTACATGGATTTCCTAAATCCATTGTTTCAAACAGGGATTCAATCTTTCTCAGCAAATTTTGGAAGGACTTATTTCAACTGAGGAGTACTCAGTTACACATGAGTTCAGCTTATCATCTACAATTGGATGGTCAAACAAAAGTCTTGAATCGTACTATTCAACAATATCTTAGGTGTTTTGTTATGGATTATCCAGCTCAGTTGACAAAGTTTCTGCTATGGGCAGAATATGCTTATAATACATCTTTCATGAAGGAGCAAGATCAACTCTATTTCAGATTGTCTATAGCCGCGACCCACCAATGATTCCTTCTTATATTGGTGGATCGTCTACAATGGAAGTAATGGATGAGGATTTGATTTCAAGAGACAGAGCTCTTAAACAATTGAGAGCTAATTTACAATAGGCTCAAGTTCGAATGAAGTGTTTGGCTAATAAACATCGGTTTAATGTGGTTTTTAAAGAAGGTGACAAAGTTTATGTTTGGCTCCATACTTATAGACAGTTATCATTGGCTTCTCATAGAACCTAAACTATCTAAACGATATTTTGGGCCTTTTACTGTTCTCAAGAGAATTGGCCAGTATGCCTACAAGCTAGAGCTACCCACTTACTCGAAGATCCACAATGTTTTCCATGTCTCGCTACTTAAGCAAGCACATGGCACAGATTTACAACCATTGGCTCTACCTGAGGATTCTACTAGTTCTTGCCCAATCCTACAACCCTTAACCATTTTGGATTCTCGCTATATTGTTCAACAGGGAGTCTCTATTCCACAAGTTTTAGTCCAATGGCAGGGTTTATTACCAGAAGACTCGACATGGGAGGATTGGCATCATTTTAAAAAGACTTATGCGTATTCAACCTTGAGGACAAGGTCCTTTTTTCCAACAAAGGGCAAATTGTTATAAAAAAACATCATCGGACAAGAAAAGGTGCCAGCTTGGATGAAAGATTATCATTCTAAGTAGTATAGTTAATAGTTACAAACTATAAATAACATAATAACAACTTCTAAAACAAGATAGCAAGTAGTTGAAACAAGATACAGTTGTAACAGAAGATGCATGTAAAGAGAAACAAAGTATAAATAGTAAAAGAAAGTACAAGGTGGGGTACTCATTTTATTCCCCAGGAAATAGTAAGCCTTCTGGCTAGGATCTTGATCTAGCTCGAATAGATCTCATCCTTGAATACCTGAAAGAGATGAGTAAAGTAACATACATTAGTAGATAATCTGTAGAAAGAGAGAGCGAAGAAAAGTTAGGGTTTGGTACTTACAAAGAAAAGAGGTAGAGAGAGAGAGAAGAGTGTTTGAGAAAAGGAATTAATGTTATCTATAGAGAAAGGAGCATAGGCTTAAATGTGGGCCGTAATAGTTTATCAATTTTAATTAATTGAGTCAAATTAGGATGATGTATTTTTACTATTGCATTCAATTTTATTTTCATACTCTTTTATCTCTTTCCATTTCTTCAACCCACAAGAACTTCATTCCAACTTCTTCCTTTTTCTAATATTTATTATTGATTAAGATTTATTATAAATAAGAGAAATTAATTTCTTTATTTTTTTCATCTCTATGAATTTCAAGTTTTTTACGATTTCTGTAAGCATATTAATGGTTTTTCAAAGCTATTTTTGTGTAAATGGTAAAAAAAATATGTTTCTAAATTCTAATTCTACTGTCCCTCTTATAATTCGACACAGAATTATGAGTTTGACAACCTCGTGTGTGTATATATATATTAAAAGTTATTTTAAAAAAAAAGTAAAGGCACCTTTAAAATAAAGATATGTCCATAGAAAACCAATGATGATAAAAAGGTATATGAATACTTATCATGTTACTGCATCAAGATAGAGCCGCTTAGGTACAAGATTCCTAAATTACATTGGATAAAAATTAATAGTGCATATGACATAAGATTTTCACTTAGACATGTATATAGGATTACACTTAAGTGAAATCCTATAAAATCAATCCTTTCAAAAAAAATCCTGTCAAGTCATCGATTACAAATACAACACAGCTAATAAAGAAAACGCTTAAAATCATTCAAACCGCAAAAACATACACAACTCAATTCACCAAAATCAATAGACATAAGTTTATTACTAGCAAAATAAAAGAAAAAATCCATTGACATGAATCTAGCAGTGATATGTTTTTATTCTTCAAAGTGTGTGTCCCTCAAGTAGTTCGCCTAATAAAGCAATATTCCTCATCAATTATTTATTCAATGGTCTTGTCCGACAAGTTATGTGGATTTACCATTAGCTTTTTATAGCTTTTAATAATATGTGTGTGAAGTATTTATGAATTTCAATTATTAATCCTCTAGGTCTATATTTTCACAAATAATTTATTTGGTTTAAACTTTTCATTTCTCAAGAAAAAATTATAACCGGCAAAAAGGTCTAACGACGAAAATGAAGAATTGTAAAAAGCCAAAAAAAATGTAATAATTCAATAAATAAAAGTTTTTGAAATTATACAGAAAAAGGTTACTATTTCTCTTGGCTAGAAATTACTGCATGCAATTTTAGGTCGTTGTTGAAAAACTTGATTGCTGTCAGGCGGAAGGTAATCGACTCAACTTTGCCACCTTACCAACCTACATAGGCCGTGACGATATGCATATCAAAAGGATCCACTTCAGCTTCCTTAGAAGTCGCTTCTGAGGTATATCAACTCGAATGGGCTTCAACACCAACTTATATGGGCCTAGATATTAAGACCAACAGGGCCCAGTTTCATCCCAGATGTTTTACCCGGCTAATACTTTATATTGGGCTTCAATACCAACCTCTATGGGCCAACTGGACTTCATATTTATTTGTTTTATTATTTTCTTAATATTTCATTACAAATTATTAGGGCCATAATCTCAATATTAATATAGATAACCTCTATTTGGGCCTTGTCTTAAACTCCTAGGTGAGCCTAAACTGGACCGTAACAACTAAAAAGTCACAAGAAAATAGTATAGCATAGTACTAGTGTTTCTACTTAGGTCTAAAATGCATTTTCTACATTAAGACAGGACCAGGTACAATTTTTAAAGTTTGACTCATTGTTTCAATCAAGGATCTTTTCCTTTTAGCTACATGTGCAAGAGACAAATCTTTTTGTGAAAATAATAAAACTTAGAAAGCTTTTACGGTCTCATCAACAAGACCGTTCAGTTAATCATCTAACCATTAAAATAAATATAGTAATTGAAATATTAACTATTTTGAAAGTTTAATCACGGTTGGATATAGTGTGAGCCATTAGATAGTCAATGAAACTGATCCAATCAAAATTAATAATAAAATCATAAAATTTGCCTAAAACTTATAAAGAAGTTGAATTACATTAATTAATAGAAATTTACATGAATCCTTTCAATTGATTTTATAATCCTACAATTTCAACATTGGTGAGATGTCCTAAGTATCTAAAGACATTGCTTAAGCAATAATTTGGAGTAAAATTGTGAAATTTTCAAGAAAACAAATATAAATATGATTTAACATAGGCATTGATCGAAAACTTTAGTTGTTGACCCCAATCTTACCTCCTCAAGCCAAGGACCGATTTGATGGTCCTTAAGCCAATGTGTTTAAACCATAGGCCAATATATTCAAACCCCTTAAGAATAATCTTGAGTGAGTATCACGAAAGTGAAATAAACTGTCGTACTCAGCAAAAATTCCGTTATCTTTTATGAGAATCTTGGATACACTTTCGTTTAAAAAAAAATATAAGGCAATTTTCTTATTTAGGCCTTTTCACTTTCCCGATCAATCCTAGGACAATTACTATAAATACCACCTACCATGTCTAAGTAAGAAAGACAAATTCCCTTATAACTCTCTTGGCCTTTCATTGTCAAATTACCCTTGAGAGTGTTTATCTTGTAGGCCGTAATTAGTGGATTAAAGGATTGAAATGGTTGGTGCATGTGGATTGTTACTCTAGTGGATTTACATCTCTACTGACAAAAATCCACTTAAAACATTTGGTGCCATATGTGGGAAAGCACTCTGTAACTCAAATAACCACCAACATGATGGAATAAAATCAAAGAACAAGAGTACTACTCAAGGAACTACTTTTATTGTGGGTCTAACGACTAACACTACTAATGTGAACCCAGTAGCTTCAAACACTACCATGACCCCCCAAAAAACCAAGCTACCATCAATGATAATCAAAACAAGGGGTCCAACAGCATAGTAAACATCCTAGTAGATGGACTACCTCATAACTTTCTTATCATCTTGCTCTCAGTTTACCATTTTACACCTATTGATTTAAATAATGGAATGGTCATGCCAGATAATTCTCTGGTGCCCATAATTCTTATTCAGTTTTGTAGATCCAAAACCTGTTGATCAAAGGCTTGCAAGTTCTAGTACACATAGATTATCACTTGTTGAGCTATATATCCAACCCATATAGGTCTATAACCAAGGAAATCCTAAATATATGTTGTATATATTTAGAAGACATTGAAATCAAGGAAATCTTACGTATATCACATATACTTAGAAGAATTCGATGGAAAGCGCAAGGCTGGTGTCAAAGCTACTACCGTACATGTCAAAGCCACCGGCCTAGGAGTTCAAGGACACAGGCTTATTGGCAATGGATTAAAGCCGTTGGGCTTAGGCCAGCTTATCCCTTGCATACATATCTATAAATATGTATATTGTTTTAGGGTTTGTGTAAGTATAAGGGGGGACAAGAGAGAGAGAGTCTTGTTCCTGAAATAGAGATCTACCTTCAAAGTGAAGAAATAGAGATCCACCTTCATGGTGAAGAAATAGAGATCCATCGGTTTGATGAAGGAACTGAGATCCACCAATTTGGTAAGGAAATAGAGATCCATCAGTTTGGTGAGGAAATAGAAATCCACCATCATGGTGATGAAATAGAGATCCACTGTTTGTGGTCAAGATTTGTATGATCCACTAGTATTGCTAGTGAGATAAACTGTGTAATCCAATTATTTTAATAGTGGAAGAATTGTGCATTGTTGGTCTTGTGGTTTTTATCCAAATTAGGGTTTTCCACTGAAATGACCTAGATTTCAATTTTATTTAAATTTCATGTGTGTATTTATTTATTTTAAATTGTTGAATTGAATGAGCATGTTTGATGGTTGCTAGTACTTTAAAATATATTATTTTTGCATGTATATATTGAAATTAATATCTTTGTTTTATATGTATTAATGTGTGTGTGTAATATAATTATTAATTGTGCCTTTTATACATTAAAGTGTTAGTTAAGTTAGATTTATAAAATCAACTTTGGTTTTACAAGATTAGTGATGGAATTTTACTTCTTTAATTAAGTAGCATTTATGCTCAAATGAAGCTTCAAATGAGATTCAAATTCATGCCAAATGAATCCTAAGGTTATGTATGCATTAGAGGGTAAATTTGGAATGTGTTAAAGTCAAATTAAGCTAATTTGAACAACTTTTTGGGGGCAGCTCATTTTTATCCGAATTTTCTTTTCTTTCTTTCTTTTCTTTTCTTCTCCCATTTCCATTTCCATTTCCATTACCAATTCCAAGCCTAAACTAAGAGCAATAGCAAGCTTTGGAAATCAAGTTGTCTTCAAGGCAAAGCATATACATGTGAGTTGCTTTAAGTGAGATTAATGTTAATCAAATTGTTTGTTCATGCTTGGGATTAATTATGAATGTGTTTTATGAGTGTGTGAGTTTGTGCATGTTGGTTGAAGAGATATGAAGTGTTGGAGGATGTGAAGAGGATTTTGTAGGAAATTTAGAATGGATTGAAGTGGAATTTGAAGTGTTTAATTGTGTTGATTTCAGATTTGAGTGCTAAGATTGAGTAGTATAGATAGGAGTGAGTATATGAAGTGGGAAGTGTAGTTGAGGAAGGTTTAAGTGTTTAAGGATGAATTTTACAAAGTGAAAAACAGGATTTGAATTTTGTCGTTTAAGTCCTGTTTTTAAAACGTACGCCGCACCTGGGAATTCAATGCCGCCGGCTTAGAGGCAGTTGGATTCAAATTTCTTAAGGCTGGATGAAAGCCGCCGGCTTTCGCTGGGAAAGTCAACCGGCGTTCTTTCCTTCATATTGTACGCTGGCAGCGGGAATCAAGGCCGCCGACATATGTGTCAAAGCTGGCCGCGTATCTAGGTAAGTGGACGGCTTAGACCTCTCTGGACGTTTTTGAAAATTTTGGTTTTAGATTCTACACCGGCTCAAGGCCGTCGACGTAGGATGCAAAGGTTGACGGCGTACCCTTGAACATTGCCAGCGCTGACAGTGTTGATTTTCAGAGTATCGAGCACCGGCTCAAAGCCGCCGGCTTTTGCTACCGGCCTATCCCTTGTACTTTTGAAATTTAAAAACTTTTTCTAAAATTTTCCGAAGTTTGTTATTTGAGCAATTAGTATTTATTAAGCGATTTAGATATAATAGGATGTTTAAATTATTATGACTTTGTATTCAATTATTTGGATTTCTTTGATTAATTGTGATATATGGATATAATATGTGTATAATTGTGAGAATGAAATCTATAATTGTTGATTTATTGATTATTGTGATATTTCTATTTCAGTTAAGGATTCTTCGGTTAGTTCATCACCGAGAGATCCTAGTTATATACTAACGGGTTCAGGTACGCAATAACTTGTTTGTGTGCTGGCTAGGCAATTCTAATTTGACTTAAATTGATTACTTAACATTTGAATGAATTGGATGTCTATTACGCTGTTTAATCTGGTCCGAGGAGCAGCAAACCTGTCATGATGCAATGACATGTTAGCTAGGCGCTTAACCAAGTCATGATGCAATGACTTTACCATGATGCAATGGTACGCTATGATGCAATAGCGATTCTTTTGGTTAAGTGGGTAGCCGATAGGGGGAATAGTATCTGAGTAACGTTTGCTTAAACTTAGGGGGAAATACCATGATTTAGTTCAAAGTTTATGGGAACTTGTGAACTAGGCTCATGTTATGGACTGAGTTTAAGTAGAGTCGGGCAACGGCTTTTAAACCCTAAATGAAGCTATTATCTTCATGAAATAGATATAGGAGATATAAGTATTCGGACTGCTTATATCAACCCCCTGAGCAGCTGCTGTTACTCAGGATCCCTGAATTCCCGAAGTGTGACCGGGGTTTGAATACCCTCTTGTTGATTTGTGAAAAAATGTAATAAAGATAACCACTTGTTCTATGATGCATTACATAATTGATGATTGTTTTGCATTGGTTATTGTGTACTGGGCCTCTGGCTCACTTTTGCTGCTTTGCAGGTATTGGA
Source organism: Combretum micranthum (assembly GCA_024138025.1). Classification (NCBI taxonomy): domain Eukaryota; kingdom Viridiplantae; phylum Streptophyta; class Magnoliopsida; order Myrtales; family Combretaceae; genus Combretum; species Combretum micranthum. The sequence continues at coordinate 35,196 of JAMXBD010003149.1, read as the reverse complement.
GACGAGTTTATGATGACTTGGGCTATGGGTCCGATTTCGAGAGATTTCTGGATGAGTGGGTGACGAATAGGATCCGATTACCCTGGACTTTTGGAAGACTTTTTGCTAAGGAAAATTATATAGAAGGCTTGTTAGTTAAGCCAATTCTTTTTGTAATGACCTTAAGATCCTTTAGGATTCTTATGTTTTGAGAAAACATGTAATTTTTGTAGTGTCATGTATTGGCACTAAACGATGTTTATATGATGTAAATGTATGTATAGATTGCTTTTGTTAGCAATCTTGTTTTGTTTAAAAGTTCTTTACAAAGTAGTGATTTTGATCAAACAATTTTCATAAACTGTTAGTTTTAGGACAACCTTACATATAATGTGAAAACGTTATATGTGGTTGGGGATTCGGTACTCTAAGTCTCGGGATTTAGAGGATCGGGTCTTTACAGATGGTATCAGAGCTTGTTTATGAAATTGTTTGATTAAATAGTGGTGACTTGACCTTAGATGCGGTGAGTTAGTTAGACATATATAGGACTTGTTTATATTAAGTTTTATGTTTAATTCTAATTGGTTTATTAATTGTTTTGATATTGATTTGACCTTGTAAAATTATTATATGTCATACATATGTTGCATGTTTGTTTAAAAGATGGATAGGTCACGAAGAGTAACCCGACAATCTTCGGAAAGAGAAAGTATGCCACCTCCTTCTCAGTCTACTATTTCAGCTTCTGCATCAGCTAGTATTCCAGCTTCTACTTCGACTCCATCACCGGCTTCGGCTTCTACTGCACCAAATCCACAGCCTCCTCAAATGCCAGCATATCCAGCTATGCCTCAGATGTACTGGAGATCCGAATAATGTGCTCACTATGTTTCGAGATATGTTTGCAATAGTTCAGCAGTACCAACAAATGATGTATCAACAACAACAACAATTTATGCAGCAATATCATCCACCAACTGTGAGAGAAGAGCCACAAGTACCAATGGGAGACCGGAATGAACAAGTCAAGTTGCATGATTTTGTTAGACTGGTACCTGATTTTGATGGAACTGTTTTGGATCCGACTCGAACGGAAGGTTGGATAGTGGAGCTGAGAAAGCGTTTGCAGCTTGTGAAGTGCCTGAGCATAGAAAGTTGATTTGGCTATATATATGTTGAAGGGAGATGCATATAATTGGTGGAGATTGAATAGTGAAGGATATGTAAGACCGATACCATGGAACAGATTTAAGGAAGCCTTTTTCTTGCAATACATTCCATCCACAGTGCGGGAACAAATGATATCGAGTTGGTTGAGTCTAAGGCAAGGAAATAAAACTGTTGAAGAATATCATGCAGAATATTGCAGATTGCTTCGATTTGCGGGTACAAGTTACAATGATGAGAGCATGAAGGTTCAAAAGTTTCAAGATGGCTTGAACATGGAGATTAAGAGTGAGGTTAAGAAGTTTCAATTCAACACTGTCTGAAACAGTAATCAAGGCAAAGTTAGTGGAACAAATTAATAATGAAAATAAAGCTCAGAGGGATAGACGTGCTACATTTATGGGCAAGAGATCGGTGACATCCTACACTCCTTATTCAAGGTTTGGTAATGTTAACAAAGGCAAGCGACCATATTTGGGTAAGAAACCAAGCTCGGGACAAGTGGTGAAGACTTCTATGCCATCCATTCCATTTGATAGGCGATGCCCTATATGTTTTGGGCCTCATGAATCGTTTCAATGTAAATGGACTCCTGGAGCTTGCTTTGCATGTGGGAAAGTTGGTCATAAAGCTTCTGATGTCCTGAACCTAAATTGAAGCCCATCTTTTGTGCTCATTGTCAACAAAGAGGTCATCATGTGGCAAATTGTAAAGAAAAGCCGAGGAATGAAGGACCGAACTTTGGAAAGGGAATGACAGCTGCTAGAGTGTTTGCTTTACAACAATGTGAGAAAGCTCCTTCGGTTGATACACTGGCAGGTATAATACAGATTGCAAATCATCCTGCATATACTTTAATTGATACTGGTGCTACTCATGCATGTATTGCTGAAAGCTTTGTGAATGAGTGTGGTTTGTCTTCTGAAGTGTTGTATGATAGAGTGATGAGTGTGAATACTCCTTTTGGTGTGCAATCCAAAGAGCCATGTGTATGTAGGAATGTTGATGTTGTGATTTCTGATGAAAGCATGCCAATAGATATGTTAGTTCTGCCTTTAATTGATTTTGATGTTATTCTTGGAATGAATTGGTTGAATCTTTACAAAGCTACAATAGATTGTAGTAAAGCGGAAGTGAGTTTTGAGTTGGAAGGTAGAAGACTACTTCATGTGTTGGAAAGAAGGAGACCGGGAGTATGTATTCTATGGAATTGTGGGAGAAGGATATGAGAACTACAATGGGTAGTGAAGAACTCCGAGTTGATATGGTGCCAGTAGTAAGGGAATTTGTTGATGTTTTTCCTGATGAATTACCCGGTTTGCCACCGGATAGGGAGATTGATTTTGGGATTGATTTGATACCAGGAACTACACCTATTTCTAAAGCTCCATATCGTATGGCTCCGGCTGAGTTGAAAGAATTGAAAAGTCAGTTGGAGAATTACAACACCTCGGGTTTATTCGTCCAAGTATTTCTCCTTGGGGTGCTCCGGTATTGTTTGTTAAGAAGAAAGATGGAAGTCTAAGAATGTGTATAGACTATAGAGAATTGAATCAAGTGACAATCAAGAACAAGTATCCACTTCCTCGAATTGATGATTTATTTGATCAACTGAGAGATGCTGCATTGTTTTCCAAGATAGATTTGAGATCCGGATATCATCAACTCAAGATTAAGCAACAAGATATATCCAAGACGGCTTTCAGAACAAGATATGGACATTTTGAGTTTATGGTTATGCCTTTCGGTTTAACAAATGCCCCTGCTGCTTTTATGGATTTGATGAATAGGGTATTTAAGGATTATTTGGATCAATTTGTAATAGTCTTCATTGATGATATATTGGTGTATTCAAAGAATGTGGAAGACCATGAGAAACATTTGAGACTTGTATTGCAAAGATTGAGAGAGAGGAAGCTTTATGCTAAATTTAGCAAGTGCAAGTTTTGGTTGAGAGAAGTTGCATTCTTGGGACATATCATTACAAAGGAAGGAATATCTGTTGATCCGGAGAAGATTAGAGCGGTATTGGACTGGCCACCACCGACAAGTGTCACGGAAGTACGAAGTTTTCTGGGGTTAGCAAGCTATTATAGAAGATTTGTACAAGGTTTTTCCAAAATCGCTTCACCATTAACTAAGTTGACGAGAAAATATGTGAAGTTTGATTGGGATGAAGATTGTGATCGGAGTTTTCTTGAGCTGAAGGAACGATTGGTTTCTGCACCGATTTTGGCATTACCAGTTAGTGGAGAAGAGTTCGTGATTTATAGTGATGCTTCACTTCAAGGACTCGGATGTGTTTTGATGCAAGATAATCGAGTCATAGCTTATGCCTCAAGACAATTGAAGCCCCATGAGAGGAATTACCCAATTCATGATCTCGAGTTAGCCGCAGTGGTATTAGCATTGAAGCTTTGGAGACATTATTTGTTTGGTGAAAAGTGTAAGATATTCACGGATCACAAGAGTTTGAAATACATTTTCACTCAAAAGGAATTGAACATGCGACAACGAAGGTGGTTGGAGTTAATCAAAGATTACAATGTTGAAATTTTGTATCACCCGGGAAAAGCTAATGTGGTAGCCGATGCGCTCAGTAGAAAGAAACGATGAATGTGGAATCTTTGGTTACTACTCAACGGGAATTACAAGAAGATCTTCAAAGGATGAATATTGAGATAGCTATGGAAAATGTTGACATTATGCTAGCGAGTTTATCATTGCAACCGATTCTGGATCAAATCAAGCAAGGACAACTTGAAGAACCTGGAAGCCAGAAGTTGAAAAGTAGATAGGTAAAAGAGGAGAAAAGAGATGAGATTGATGATAAGGTATTATCAGGTTTAAGGATAGAATTTATGTACCCGAGATCTATGATTTGAGACACCAAATTATGAAGGAAGCACATTCCTCCTCATATTCAATTCATCCGGGAAACACGAAGATGTATCGAGACTTGAAGCGACATTTTTGGTGGGAAGGAATGAAGAAGGACATTGCAAGATTTGTTCTAAGTGTTTGGTATGTCAACAAGTGAAGATCGAGCATCAACGGCCTGGAGGAGAATTGCAACCATTGAAATTCCGGAATGGAAATGGGATGAGATAACTATGGATTTTGTGACGGCTTTACCAAAGACAGTAGCCAAGAATGAAATGATTTGGATCATCGTGGATCGACTCACGAAATCATCACATTTCATTCCACTGAGAGTCGGGTATTCACTTGAAAAATTGGCTCAGATTTACATTCGAGAGATAGTGAGATTACATGGTATACCAATGACCATTACTTCAGATAGAGATACGAGATTTGTCAGTCGATTCTGGAAAAGTCTTCATGAAGCTCTTGGAACAAAGTTACAATTTAGTACAGCTTTTCATCCACAAACTGACGGGCAATCAGAAAGGACAATTCAAATTCTTGAAGATATGCTTAGAGCTTGTGCATTGGATTTTGGAAGGAATTGGGATGAACACTTACCTTTGATTGAATTTGCTTACAATAATAGTTATCAAGCATCGATTCAGATGGCTCCGTATGAAGCGTTATATGGAAGAAAATGTAGATCTCCTTTGCATTGGGATGAAGTAGGCGAGAGAGTGTTGATTGGACCCGATTTGGTACAACAAGCTGTTGATAAGATTCAAATGATCAAACCGATTTGTGTCTCCCCCTACGTTTGACCCTTGACCTCTAACCCCTTAGCATATCTAGGCTATGTCTGCACTCCAGTTTTGACTAGGAGTGGGCACAAATTAGTTTGGTCCTTTTTTCACTAAAACCAAACCATAGTTTACGATTTTTTTGCTCCTTCCTAAACCAAATCCTTAAATAACGGTGTGGTTTGGTTCAAATTACGGATTAAATTACAATTCTAACAAAAACAACTTAGTTCTAATATTTTACATTTGTGCAGATATTCAAATAATGAAATCACTCTACAAAGTTCATATTATAAATCTGAATAAAATACTTTATAAATCCATCATATGCATAAGTCATAATGCTTCATAAAATCATTTAGTCACTAACATAGTGCACTTACTAACCAATACATAGTAAAATAAAATCTATAGTCTTTCAAAAAAATCATTTAGTCAACCATCTACTAACAAATCTAGCCAAAAAAAAAAAAAAAATCATCTATCAACAAACCATTTATAAATAAAAGTGATATGCTAACAAAACATACAATGGAAAATCAATACATATACGATACATAATTGTAGCCAAACCATGCTCTACAGAGTTCAAATGATTAATAAAAAACAATATTAAGTTACCGACAAAAGAATATATCTTGAACCTAAAAAACAATTTTAAAAATGAAATAAGTTACTACTAGTCATATTCATCATATAATATATCAAATAAAATCATAATAATATATATGACCTTTAATCAATTTTCATAACAAAATTTATAATTACAAGTAAATTTTTTTTATATTTGTCTAAAACGATATGGTTTGGTTTTACGGATTAATTAGTTTTACTCTTTCAAACCAATCATAAATTTATGGATTGGTTCGAATTAAGAATTTTTTAAATCAAATTATTTAAAAAATTATATTTTTTATTTGGTTTGGTTCGGTTATGGTTAGTTGAGTTTAATTGGTTTTTTTTTTTCCCCTCGCCCAGTTTTGACGACATTAATCTTATGTACAATAGGAAAGACTATTTTAAGACCATGTAATCAAATTGCATCGCATCAACACCAAACTCCGAGTGATTGATTTTAATCATCATTTCCTTCCCCCCAAAATGTAGGAAATAGCAGTCAGCCCAAAATAAAAATGAAAAGAAGAAAGACTGAATAGTAAAGAAGGAAAAAAAACTGCAGTAGTTAAAATATTTTTGTATAAGAATAATAGTAGTAGTCATACATTATTTAAAACAATTCATGAATACACATAAAAACTTAATTGCAATATTTTCAAGATACTGAAAAGTAACATTCAGCTTTAATATTTATCTATTTTTCAATTTAGATGCTCAACACACTTTCTTTTAATTCTCAATTTTTCAAAATTCAGTAAAAGAAGACTTCCACCAAATTTTTTGAAAGCCTATCTGCCATTAAGTCTTGTTTCATTCTGATATGCTGTCGATAACTAACTTAATAAGATTATATTCATAAATAAAATTAAATTGTATATTTCAAAAAAAAAAAAAAGCTTGAAAAATTTTGCAAACCCACTTTCTCTCCAATTGTTTTTTCTTAGAGTTTGTCCTTCATCTTCCATATGAATAAACCAAAAAACTTTAATCGTTGAAGTTCAAATTTTGGTTTGTTTGTATGGATGAGGAGTGACAAGTTCATGAGAGAGAGAGGAGGGGGGAAAAAAACACAGATGTTGGAGGGAGAAAGTAGCCTGGTAAAAATTCTAAAGTCTTTTTCATTTTGTATTTTTATTATATATTTCACTAAATATTTAATGATATTATTTTGTTAAATTAACTACCGTTAACCTAGAATTTTCGTTTGTCAAATTTTAAAAACCTTTAAGGATTCAAACAAGAAATAAATTGTTAAGGATTTTTTTTTAAAAGGTAAATGCTATGTACTACATCAAGAAACAACTTGGTATGGATTCAAATTTAGATTATTTTTTCCGGCCCAAAGGAAAAATATAGTATATCATTTTTAATATAAATCTATTGAATGTCATGCGCCCCTTATATTGATAGGTAGAACGTATAAAGTTCTCCTGACCAAATTATGCTCATGAGAGCTTGTAAGCTCCTTCAATGGAATCGTTTAGCCAATTATTTAATTATTAAAATAAATATAATAGTTAAAATATTAATTATTTTAATGATTCAATCACGATTTAATATAATATGAACTATTGGATAGTGACGGATCAATCCCTTCAAATTTAATGAAAAGACCATAAAATTTCTTCGTTATGGATCACCTTACTCCTTTATTTGCAGTTCCTTCGAATAAGAATGACTGTAGACAATAGTATGAGCCGAATACAAATGATTTCCCAATTGTTCTAGCTGGCACAAATTTTATAATTAGGATGAGATCCACGTATTGGGAACTCTTTGAAGTGATCAAACCTTTATCATCACTTCCATCGATGCTTTGATCGTAAAAGCAAACACAATTAAATGACGATATGATTCAAGATCCTGAAAATATCTAGAACATGTAAAAAAAAAAAAAAAAAAAAAAAGGGACCTCCAAGAACTAGCCAAATTGATATAACCGTACATGTAATTAAAATATCACTTATGTTAATCTTTGGAGTTATTTAACGTGGTCTAAATCTATGATTAGATGTCTTCTTTCTCCCATTCAGCACATTTAGAGGATTGAAGGATACACCGTTTTGCTATTACTATCTTATGTCGAAATGGAAATCAAAACAGCAATTCAACGAAGAATTAAGAGTTCCCAGGGCATCATGACATAAGAGATGCACGTGACCTATTATCTACAGTACCTTTCACGTAATAGTAATTCTATAATAGTAGTTAAAAGAAATGATTAAGGAAATGAAGTAGAAACTTTGGAACAATCAATATTAACACTGTGGTTGGCAACATCTTTTAATATAGAAACAAACAGAAGTGAAAAGAAAAAAAAGAAAAAAAGAAAGGAAAAGAAAAGAGGAGAAATAAAATGAGAGGAAATATTATTTTTATTTTTTGTTTGGATTTATAGGGAGGAAATGGAATGAAATAGACTTAAATACCCCCATATGTTATCTTATCATTTTTATTATTTCAGTCATTTTTTCTCTAATTCTGCCCTTTTCATCCTAGTTTTGGGTGGAAAAGATATTGTCACAAATTTCCCCCCACTTCCGTTGGCCTCATCTGATTTCATCCCAACAAAAACAAACCAAACGCATAATTTTCATTCCATTTCGCTTCTTTTCCATCCACATTCTCAAATCCAAACACAGCGTAAGGTCTCTAATGGTTCTTTTAAATAGAAAGGTAGTGGCTATGTGTTTAGGTGAAAATATAATGTTGTATTTTATTTTATATTTGAAGCCAATAATTTTTACAAAGAAGCCATATGAGACCCTCAACTTATACCCTATATTTTTAAAGTACAACTTTGTGGGTTGCTACATGGGTGGGTACAAGGTATAAGATGGAGTACCTATACTTACATGCTTTCAAAAAATCTTAAAATCTATCCTATAACCTTTGATATCTATCAAAAACCCTATCTAATCATGTAAAGATAATTAGGTATAGGTTCCGACATTGTTACTAGCTCATCCTAGGACATTTCAAATTTAATTTTTGTTCAACATTTTTGTCAACCTTTGCATGGATTTTTGTTTTTTAGGCTACAACCTTTAATTCCTTCAATTCCCAATAAATATTAGAATTTCCAGTATTATATAATTGTAATTTCCATCTCTTTTTTTTTTTTTTCTAATTTTCTATCCAAAATACCAGCCATGATCCCATTCTTTTTGTCAATATTGTATAATGTGTGTAACACCCTAACTCAAAAATATTACAACCCACCACGTATCATTTTCTTCATAAGAACACACCAAGGCTATGAATTACTAAATCCACAAATTATATCAAAATATACATCACCAATAACTCACATAAAAAGATAATTTAAAACATCATATATATATATAATAACTCTTTAAAAAAAAATATGAGCTGATATTAACCAAAAGCTACATCTATAAAAACCAAATAAGGTGTAATAAACTAGTCTCATAAAATTTTCCAAAACTAATAACAGTCTCATATAAAACTTCATATAATCTTTAAATCTTCTTTCTTATTTCCAAAATCCAAAATCTATTGGTCTTCGATAGAAAAGTCAAGTCTACCATTGCTATCCTCATGATCAACATATATGTCATATCCAGATAAATAATAAACTATCTCATCTTCACCTATACATGAAATATAAAGGAATGAGCAAAAACATCTAGTACGCCATACCGCAAACAAATACGCATGAACATGCAACAAACAAATTCCACATACAACCTAAAACTAATGTAGCAAACATAGGTTATTATCTTTGATTACTCAAACAAACAACACAGTTTAGAACCACTTGAAATTAATTCTAAACCTAGAGTAACTCATGATCTCGAGAAAGCAGGCCTTCATAAAAAATACTTTTATATACATATAGTCATGTTGGGTACTCCTTACACATCATTGCGTACCACAATTAAGCTGACACAACTCTTAATCTATCATAATCACTTCTAGGTGCAACTCCACTCAAGACAATAACACACAAGGATCATTAGCTTGACAGTATTAGTATCACACTTTGCATGGTCTTTACTAACAACAGCTAAGCAAAAGTAACAAAATTTTCAATTAAGAGCCAAATAGTAATTAATTCAATTTACAATTCCAAACCTACACACACATACAACAAGCAAGGTAAGATCCTACCTGAATCAATTTCAAGAAACAAGACTCTAAACCCCAAAACCCTGATCACATAGACAAAAAATATTTCAATACATCTCTTTTATAGAATAAACTTAATTTCAAACATCACCTAAAACCCAAATCTCCAAAGAATAACAAATCCATACCTTTTTCCTTGAACAAAACACAAAATCTTTTGAAGATCATATTTCCTTAACAGATCTTGTAAACCCTAGAATTCCATTCAATAAAATCAAACCAAAACTCAATAAAAAATCATCTTTATACTATCATAAGGATTAAGAATATACAAACTTACCGAAAAATATGATCTTTAATCCTTCTTGATCACCAAAATCCATATCTTCAAGCAAGATAGGGTTTTTCTTTAATTTCTCCTTCAAATCCAATTAGAAACTCTAAGAATTTGATAGTTTTCTTTTGAAATCTAAAGGTAGAGAAGAGATCCACTCACCTTGATTTGGACTTTCAAACTCCTATGGATGCTAAGAACAAGAACGAGAAGGATTTTTAGGTTTAGGGTTACTTTTGGAGAGGAAACAAAGAAGAGTTTGTAAATAAATCTTGTGCAACTTTTTGTCTTATGCACACAAATGCTGGTAGTTTTAACATATATGCTGGAAGTATAAACGTTAAGACTAGCAGTCATTTATTCTCAGGTCGTTTTTCTAGAACTTATACACTAGAATGTACGCCGACGGTGTAAACCCCATAAATTTTCCACTTTAGTACATGACTCTAAAATAGAATGTATAAACTAGTTTAGCAAACTTAGAATCCAATAAAAACTTAAGAATAGATCAATGACTTGATTTTGGCTAGATTAGGATCTAGAAATCAAATAAAGAACTTCTTTAACCCTAATTGGTAGCAAAAACGAGATTTCGTATCTTGAACAGATAATTCAAGATTCTTAAATAGTATTAAACACTATTAATAAGATTTCATAATAGGCATCAAAAACTAAAAATTATATATAATTTAGCTTGTATATCAAATGCGATATTAAGTAGTTAATCAACTACGCTTATAGATAGGAAATGACAATCTAAAGATAAATCGTTAAGATTATAAATATGCAATAAAACATAAATTGATGTATAATTGAAGATCTAGACATCAAATAAATATTTGAATCACACCATTGTTCTAATTAGGGTTTTCTTAAGCTATTGGAGCCTAAAACAAAAATTGACCTAATGAGTTTAGGAAACCCTAATCGCGGGAGATAAAATTCTAAAATAATTAATCACATAAATTTAAAATTTAAAGTTGTATTGTATGATAATCCAAGTATTTTGCAGAATCCTATAAAAATATTTTTGTACGAAAACTCTCAAATATTAGCTAATTTGTACCCGTATAACTTATTAAACTATCCTAAAACTAAGATAATTAACTAACTAATATTATTATATAATAATTGTTGTATTTTTTTTCGGCTGCAATTGGTAGGATGAAGGGTTATAATCATCTTGATATATGGGAACCGAAGTTGCTCAAATAATGCATTATTAGGTCAACAAAAGCAACCCTAGAAGCCCATCAAACCTTGCCAAAGCAACTCCACATTTATGACAATGAGAACAATTGATAAAACAGTAACAAAATGGAGGAAATTCGGATCAAAATTTCGAGGGGAAAATGGTACAGCAAAGCTCCTTCTTTTGCTTCCTATATATATATATATATATATTATATATATATGTGTGTGTGTGTGTGTGCGTGTGTGTGTGTGTGTGTGTGTGTGTTGTGTGTTTAAGGCACTTAATGAATATGCAAACAAACACAACCTTCTCTCAAATTTTCCAGATCAAACCTACTCTTAATCTGTAAAGACCCGACATGCTCAATTCTCAAATTAAGCACACTAAGTCCCCAACCACGTAAACTCTTATGAATTATACGTAAGGTTGTCTTAAAAGAAGGTGTTTATGTTGAATATTGCTATCTGATTTTAGATTATGAAATCGTTTAGTTAGATTCTGGCAACAACTGGATTTAGCAGCGGAAAAATAAACTTTAATAAAAACGTTTCTACATAAAAGCATTTCAAACTTCCACTATTAAAAGTGGAAAAACTTTCACTTTGATAAATATTTACAAAAGCTTATTTACAAAAACATGGGCACTAACAAGCCCTTAAAAGAAAATACAAATTTATAATTAAATCCAGTCCTCTTATAAAACAAAACAAAAGAAGAAACAAAATACAAGTAATATCTCGATCCTATTATACTTCACTCATTCTCTCATATCTTTATAATCGCTCAAAACCCGAGACAAACATCATCATATCAATCATCATCACCATCACCATCCTCATCAACATCAATATCAACAACAATAATAAGAACAACAACATCAACAACCTCCACATCATCATCAAGTTATCATCTCATCATCATCATCAACAACAACAATACCTGTAAAAAGAATAACAACAACAATAATGAGCCAGAGCCCAGTACACAGCAACACAATCACACACGGAGTGACACACGAGCTTAACTAAATGCAATGCACAATCAGCAAGTTATTATCTTTTCTTTAAAATAAACAAATCAACAATGAAGCACTCACACTCCGGAATAAGCCAATGGGAATCTAGGGGTCCTGAGTAACAGCAGCTGCTCAGGGGGTTGATATAGATAGACAGGATATCTATATCTCCTATATCTAACCGATAAAGAATATTAATAGCATCATCTAGGGTTTACACTCCTTTATACACTTCACTTATCTCGGTCTATAACATCAGTTAGTTCAACGGTCCCATACCCATGAACTAAAACATATTATTTCCTCCCCGAGCCTAAGTAAAGAATATACCGATACAGCTAACCCTGTTAGCTACCCACTTAGCCAATAAAAAGAAACCACCATTGCATTATGGTGAACCATTGCATCATGGATTTAAGTCATTGCATCATGACAAAAGATTGGGCTAAGTACCTAAACTACCGTGCTATTGCATCATGACAAGGTTATCGCTCCCCGGTTCCGGATTCAACGACGTAAAGCACAACCAACACTCATCGATTATTAAGCCGTTTTTAAGTTCTTAATCCATTTAGGATGCCTATCCTATCAATCATCACGCAAGTTACTACGTACCTTGAATATGAAATCCAAACAGAGTCTCAGAAGGAATTCCAAAAGATAAATCAGATATCCACTTCTGTTAAGGAAAGAGCTCGTATAAGAAACTAAACGAAACTAAACATCCACTTCATCAAAATCATATAAGAACTTAAGCTATTTATCCATTCATCTCAATCTCATTTTATTAAACCCTATTTGATCAGACACTAAATAGGAACCCCACTATGGCTGCGAAGATCGCCCCGCCAAAATATGGACGGTTCTTCTTTGTCTGTTAAAGAATTTCTTTTTCTTTATTTATAGTAATTTATTACAAAAGCAATAACAAAGAATTCACAAACCAAAAACATTCATTTTCCAAGTAAACGCACATTTGAAACAACATATGCTCCATATTATTCAAAGATCACCCTAACATATTCATCTAAGCTAATTAATAGCTATTAACCCATTTTAGCTTAACCTTAGCCAAATTGATTAGAATTAGTCGTTTAAGTCATTTACTAAGCCAAGGTGATCAAACTATATCAATCTAATTCATTGTTGTTCTTAGATTAATTACTAATTCATTATATATCTAAGATCTAGTCACTTAATCCCAAGTTAGCTTAAACCTATCCAAATTTCATCAAAGTTAAAAAATCGAATCCATTTTAGTTCATTCAAGTCCATTTAGTCAAGTTGAACCTAGGTTTGTTAACTAAGTTCATTTTATAACTAACTTCTAGATTTAATCTAATTATTTGTTAAATCTATAAATCTACTTAACCCATGTTTAATTACATGAATTAATTCACTTAACACATCAAATATCACTCATCTATCTCATTTTAGCTCAAAAAGATCCATTTCCTAAGCAAAAACACATTTGACAAACAAAAAGAAGTTTTTGACTTTGTTTTGGAAAGTATTGCAGCTGGAAAGAATCAAAATTTAAGCATCGATATTTTTCGAATTTGTAAAAACTCAAAACATAAAAATTGTAGATCTCTTTTTAATCTTTCCAATGCAACTTGAATCACCTCAATCCGAGGTTGGATGAAAAAGTTATGGCTAAAATACAAATGGCTGCGAAAAGGGGAAGGCTGCATGACCGAGTGCATGGCAGTGCTCGAGGCCGTGCAGAGCATGAAAAAGTGACTTGAGACAAATTTTTAAGGATTTTAAGGCCTGCACGGGCATGTGCATGGCCGTGCATAAGGTTGTGCACACTGGAACGAGAAAATTACGAAATCCTTTGTTCTTGAAATGCATTTTACACTTTTCAAAGTTCTTTAAACTCATTCCAAAGTTCCCCAAAGCTTGTTATATGATCAATATAACATCCAAACAACATAAATTTCATATTCACCACATCAAACATCTCAAACTTCATCAATCTCCATAACCACTATTCATCATCTTCTTCCTCCAACCAAACCCCAGCTTCCATCAACCATTAAACCAACAAATACATAAATAAACAGCACTTTCGACCAATTCAACATCAATTAATCAATTACAATTGTAAATTGCAAGTAAAAAACAAAGAGAAATAGAAATAAAAACTTAGCTTTTTGGCTAAATCATGCAACTTCTTGTACTTCTAGCTTTGATCCATCTTTCCTATCTTCTTCCTTAGTGTTAATTTATCTTCTTGATCTTGTCTAGGATTTGAGATTGAGAAGGAAAGATCAAAGAAAAAAGAAAGAGAGAAAGAAAGAAAAAAAGAAAAAAAAAACGTAAGAAAAGAAAGAAGAAGAAGAAGAAGAATTGAGAGGCAAAGGATAGAGGGCTTTAAAAGGAAAAGGATAGGGACTAAATTAATATAAAGGATTATAGGTATAGTTTTAGAACTATTAGATCAAATATCTATAGTTTCAAGAGTATTTAAAAGTTTGTTTAAGAACCAATATGTTAGAAATTAAGAGCGTGCAGTAAGAACTTAATTTGAGAATTTATTTTAGATAAAAGATATTTAATTTGAGTTCGGGTTTAAGAACTGATATTTTTATTCAAGCAAATGAACTCAAATTTTGTCAAGATTTAGGAACTAGTGTTTAGGCTAAGAATCAAGAGTTTAGGAATCCTCTAAACATTTCAATGACTTGTTTAGAGAATTTAGATTTCAAATCTCAAAACCAACTTAATTATTAGCTAATTAAATTAAGCCAACTTGTCTAATTAAATCCTATAATTCATTTAATCTATCTAAACTCAATTTCTAATCTAGGTGAAGGTTTGGGGTATTTCATAATCAATAGCCAAAACGACCTAAAAACAGAAATTTACTTGTCCAAAACAATCCAATCCGAACCAGGGAAATATACGATACGAAAAACGGTTGAAACAAGCTCGAGGTGAGTTAATGTAATTCAAATGGTTTTCTTTCAAAACTAAGGATTGGAACTGACTTTTGATAATCATAGGATCATAACCAATACGAAAACAAGTTTCGAATTCCATCGGATTGGCTCAACCAAGGTAAAATTCGAAAACCCTAATTGTACTTTTTTGTAATCGAAATTTAAGATTACATACTTGTAGATGCGTTAAGAGTTGTTGTATGTATATATATGTGATATAGAACGCTTAGGAATGGTTTAAGAATGTTTTTAACGTAGGAAATTTAAGAAATATGAATTGTTTCATCGAGGAAGATAATGAATAGTGCTAACATTGTCCATAAGCCGGCAGTGTAAACGTCCAATGCCGACGGCTTACAAGGTTAGGTCGGCGATGTAAAGACAGCGTACATTGGAACAAAAGCTACGTAAAACCTATTTTCACGTAAAATGAAAGAACACCGGCTATCTGGGATTTTACGCATGCGGTGTATAGTTCGACGTACATAGGAACGCTAGCAGCCTACAAGCCAGTGTTCCCGATACAAAATAATATGTAAAAAAAAAAAGAACATTAGCACCTGGGTTTCAACGCCGGTGGTGTAGGAGTCGGCATAAAAACTTGTTTCCCTTTTATACAATCTATATTTCACGAATGAATAATTATTTAATAATTATAATTATATTATATAGAAGTTACTAAATAGAAAAATAAATACAAATATTTAGAATAATTTGGTTAATATTTGATAACTTTTAAAACCCTAGAATTATAGGAAAATATTAAGTGTTAATAACAACTATAATTATCGAATATTTGTTTTATGTAGATAAAATATGTAAGAATGGAAACTGAAATAAGCTAAATTTACGATTAATGTGACTTCTAAAAATGACAAAATAATTATACCAAATAGATTAGGAGAAACACGGCGACACTAAGTAATAATAAATGAATATGATTTACTACAATGCGATAGGTTTAGAATAACATTAAATTAGTATTAATCACTACCAAAACTTGATAAATATCAATTTAGGACACCATATACGCATAGGAGTTTAGTTATTTAATCTATATTATATCGATGAATACTTTATTCATCTCAATAGGTGACTTTGATACCATAGAGGATCTTCCAGCGGATTATTACGATTAAGTCACCATGAGCAAGTGAGTAATCATCATATTATACTGTTTGTGCTTGTAAATAGCTGAACATGTAATGCAAAGACAGTAATAAAAAATGTTGTGATGGAAATGTGTTGTAATCTGACTTTATGATTGCTAATCTACCATTACAACAGTGATAAACAATGATATGATGATGTGAAGTATATGATGATGATTGTGTATAATGTATTATCACATAAAATTGAATAAGAGCTATTGATTTATTAAAATAATCTGGTCATGCATTGCACGAACTGCATTATTGCATATACAAACGGGTGACAGCTTACTACGTATTAATATTTTGGTTCTCTGTTAATACTTGGTTTTTCTAAAGTGTTAGTTCTTCCAAGGTTTTCTTTGTTCCGTTGGTTCTATGGAAACTAAGTGGCAATGAAGAGCGCCGCTCGTAGTATCATTTTGAAATGATTAATATTTAGAGAGTTTCTAAGGATGGATAAAGGAAATGGTCAGTTAAAACTATTATATTTAAAGTGATAACCTTAAAACGAGAAATCGTTGATTTTCTTGTAAACTTAGTCTCTTCTGGGTAGGTGGATCATAAAGTAAATGTTTTTCAACCCTAAAAAGAGGGCGTAAATCTTTTTCCTGTTTGGATTCTAGATCATCCAAACTTGTATCTGAGCATGTGATTGAGTGATTGCATTACATATAAATTATTAATAACTTGTTTGTTGTGTGATATGTCTGGTTGTTCACTAAGCGTGGTTTTGCTCATACTCCAATAGTCTTTTCAGGTTTACACTTCGACCCTAGTTAGTCACTTCCAAGAATATGGCTTCGGTAAGAGCTTAAAAGCTGGAAGTCTATGGTTCTACTTGGGATTAATGGTTATGTTTTCCTAGAATAGATTAGCTAGTGCTATTTTATCAGTTATGAATTACAAGAAGACTGCATAGTTTGTAATATCTGTGATCCTTTATGATTAAGATAGCAGTTATTTACTAATTAATTTCTTACATGTATTTATCATTTTTTATCGAGGCAACTAAAAGATCCTATATTTTGGAAAACATGTCCTCTCTAAAGGTAATCTAATGATAGTATTCAATGTGACTTGTCTACTTCACTAGGGTATCCTCGGGGTGTGACAGACAGTGTACATAGCAAGGCCGGCGGCATAAATACCAAGGCTGGCAACTTCATTGTTTTAGATACAAATTTTTGCAAGCTCAACGCTGGCTCTATGTGGGTGGAGCTACAGAACATACCCCGGCGGTGCTTGATCCTACACCAACGATGTACTAGCCGGCTTACACTTGTGAAAGTCCAATTTCTATCATGTGTCTGTCATGTGATTAAAACACAAATATATTTAGATTTTTAACCATAAGACCTTATTTTATATCAATTGATACTTTTATCCTTTTTTAAACTTATTTGTGTATATTACAAGTGTATACTTATATTTCATGAAGCTTTATTGAATAAAATCCATTTATTTCTAGTTATAAAGAATCATAACAATGCACGAACAATTTTCAGGTATGCCCAAGTTCTCGATTGGTAGGTTCTGCAATGTTAAGGAATTGGCATCCAAATCTAGGACATCCTTTCAATTGAATCCATTGTTGTTCAAGTATATTATATCCTACGTCTAGCTAGATTATGTCATGTGTGCATGTTTCATTGTGAGATGGAAAAATGAGAACCATATAAAAACTAGTAACACTGGGAGTGACAACTTTTTCTTCTTCCAATCAAATTTATCCTTATAAGGGTTACGTTACATGTGGACCGTGGAGTACTAGTGAAGCATATTTTCCAGATCGAATCTGTTGAAACATGAATTGTTTTCTTTTTCTGCTTGGCCATCATTGCCCTCTAATATAAACAACAACTTCTTCAATTTGATTGGAGCGGTTGTCAATGTCCCATGCTTTGCTCTATCTTGTAGTCTTGGCAAGTTTCTGTCCATGATTTAGACGCTTGGGATCATGTTTTGTTTTTCTTCTTGCTCAAGTATTATTGGTGGTTCCCTTCCCCTGAATGAAAGCTTTTTCGGGCATGCAGCCATGAAACTCTCATTCCTATAGCATGTTTAATTTAGGGAATGATCTAATAGGAATACAATTGTAACTCCTACATATATTATATATTTTACACTTGTAGATGAACAAAAATCCTCTCTCTATATGTTTTATATATTTGGATATATCACATTTAGTACCTGAAATTTACCAATTTGAGCAATTAACTACCAAAAGTTATAAAATATCGATTCATTACCTACTAAGTTTTCAAATCCATTCATGGTATTTATATGAGATATTAATTGTAAAAATAAGTACATTTAAAGTAGCTAATTGTAAAATTTGTAAAATTCAAGTAGTTAATTGCAAGAATGAACAAATTGATAAAGTTCAAATTTCAAATATGACGTTCACCCTATAATTTTAACGTTTATTTTCTAATTGAATTTGAAGGTAAAAGTATGTTTTTGGTAACACTTAATATATTATAATATTTATTCTTATTCATATTTAGTGAGATATATACTACATATATATATATATATATATGCATACTCATAATTATCCCTTATAAAACATCATAGAACGTTTTATTAATGTATACATAAATATGTTTAAATAATTGCAACATGTCATAGGAGAGCTACTAGACCCTGAAAAAGGTTCCCCTACATGCAAATGTAATGATTCACTTGCTATAATAACAGTGGTAATTAAAGAAGTGACCAATTAATCAAGGGAAGTTTTAGACATGTTGCTATTTGCTTGTAATCATGATTTGTCAGTTAAAAAACAGTAATTGACTCTAAATAATTTAATGCTCCATTTTACCGAACCCATGAGTAGGGCAAGTACAGAACCATAGGATTAGGTTACATTCTCACAAGTTCTAACAAGAAGGAAAGAAAAAATGAAAAAGTTACCTACTCCGGAAAGCTAGTGGGTTATAGCAAAATCATAGCTACAAGCACTTACTCCTCTAAAAATATGTTAGACTATACTACACTTCAATCAATTCCTCTAACCCCACTATTAAAAAAATAATAATAATAAGAATAATACTTGAAAGAACATATAGCCCTTTTGATAAATTGACTGGTTAGTTATTTAATCATTGATATCCTCTCTACTTATACCCTTCTTTTTGTCATTTATGAAATTTCTAGTGCAAGAGCAGAGCCAGCAAGTTACAAGTTCCACTATTTTTATTTTCCTTAACCACCATTGTCTCATATACCTCTACTAGACAACCTAATACCATCATTGACCTGCACCTACAATGTTCAGGTACAAGTTTGAGGATGGTTCCTACCAAGGATAAATAAATTGATCTGATTATACATAAAAGTAAACGTGTATCTATAGATTATTTTTCTTTATGTGCTACTATATTTTTTAAATATATAAAGTCAATTATTAAAAAAAGTCGTAACACGCTTCTCCCAAGTGGTGTTACAGCTTCTTCGAAATAAACATGGATCCAAAGTTGTAATACAACTTAAATTGAATAGTAGCAAAATGAAATTTAGCATTGGAGAAGTTCATGATTTACAAACCAAAGCCATCTTGCTGTTGCCATGAAGAATGAGATTAGGCATAGTGGCAATTAAATGATGTAGTCATAGAGGACAACATGACATAGGGGGGTATGATATGAAGAAGATAGATGGAAAGAAGAAGAAAAATCAATCCTCCTAAGCAACCCCAGTTATTTCTTCACATAGCGCGAATACGGGAGTCAAAGGGATGCCAATTGAATCTAAGTACAGAAAAGAATGATGAATGGCTAATTTAACCAATCATCGAACACGCCCCAAGAATACATCCACACACAATAACAAACACTAGGAAGACTCTACTACCTGTTCCTAAGAAGAATTTCTACTAGATCAAGTCCCAATGGAAGTTGGAACCGACCGAGTGGTTTGCAACCGAGATTGGAGCTGATGTTGAGAATGGGGGTGCACTCGGGGTTGAATCAAATGTCTCCCATTTGGTTGTAACAATGGTACCCGAGGTTGGATCCTTACGTTCTTGTTGCGGCTGCTGTTGATTGTATTGCATGTACCCGCTGGAATGACTAAGATTTTGCTGCTGCTGAAGTGGTGTTGATACTCTTGGCGCATCAGTTTGCCTCGGTTGCTGCTGCAGAGGAACTTGATTTCCATTGGTGCTAGGCATTGAGTTCTTGATCTTCAACATGTCAAGAGTCTCCACATATTTCTGTACTCTTTTCACCTGCAACATGATTCATAGGATTAGAGGATAATAATGATACTCAACCGGCATAAAGTCCTTGTCAATTAACATGAATTCAAACGTAATAGTGAAACAGGATCCATACAATCGACCCCATTTTAAAAGAATATGGCTTAAGCATTGTTGTTATTCTATAGGATGTCAATGATACTAGATCCAGGACAAAACTATGCAGAAATAACTAGAAATGAAAGCATTAGGGAGAATGTATATACCTGCATTTTTCTCTGCAATTTGACATCACCATCCGCAATAATTGCATCCAATTTGAGCAATTGGTTCATCAATAGCTCAATCAAGGTCAACACATCGCCTTCAGCAACCTTTTTCCCCTTGGAAACAATTGATTCAAGAGCAGAAACCTGTACAATTCCAATTTCCAAACGTTTTCATAAGCAGAATTTCTTATATAAACACGAATCCGTCGAATATTATGCTATCATTACAGAGAAAGGCACTATAAATGCCTAATAATCACTACCTTGCTAGCAAGCCTATCAACTTCCAAGCTAATCTCTGATATAGATTTTGAAGCCTTCTCCATTTTGGCAGACTTTCGCATCTCGAGGTACCGTCTCTCCTTGCTCAGGGGATCCTCAATTAGAACCATTTTCGATCGGTCCTTAACCCCAACGATATCGAGAAATGCATTGGAATCCCTCTCTTTCTCTTTAAATATAAGTTTCTGATCTTGATGATGAAGTCCTGTTGGACCACTCAACATTTTCTTCAATTCCCCTACATTAACATCAAAACATATGAATAAATCCCACATCATCCAATTCTAAGACTATGCACTTTATTGTAAAGACACTGGACATTACATGATAATAACTAATGTTTCTAAAAAATGTGACAAGTTTATACATCTGGGAAATAGTTATAAACTAATTAAAAGAATCTTGAGTGAATACCAAATGTAGCTTGAGAGTTGATGCTGATTTCATGATAGATAGAGCCATGTTTGACCTTGACTCGAATTGTCGGTGCCGGTATGGAAACCCGGTCCGAACCGGGGTTTCGTTTCTGGACCAGCATTCCGCCAGGTCTCATTTCCCACTCTGCACCTGACTCAGTACTCCCACCAGAACCACCCCCGGAGACTGAGCTACCATTAATTGGCGTCAGCCCTGTGACTTTAGCTTTCGCTCTCATCATCTTGTACCAGAAGAAAAATTAAAAATATCTATAAACAGCACTTAAGAGTAAAAAAAAAGGACTTAAGATGCAGCAACAGATAGATCTCTGAAAAACTATAAATCTTGTTGATCTGGATCAAAAACAAGACACACCAATTTGAGGAAAGTGCTCTCTTTAACTAAAACATGTTTCACAAGACACTAACTCCAACACTACGCTGCTCCAAATGCTCAAAACAACCACCAAAAGTCAGCTAATGTGTCTTCTTTTTATTTTTGCTTTGCAGGAGAATAAAAACTGACCCACCAAGCCAACAGTACTATTATGCTTCTTACACTTGAAGGAAACTGTTCCAGAACACAAAAGATGAAGACCCAGAAAAAGAAAAATTCCAAAACTTCAGATTGAATTTATAAAAAGTAAATAAACCACATGGTTTTGAGCCAAAAATGCTGGAAAGCTAGAAACTTGACGATTTCTTCCAGGAAAATTAAAGAAGGAAAAGTATTAAAGTCAAGAGCTTTGTACTCAAACATCAATGTAAAATAAAGGGTTTTTGAGGGAAATGGAATATTATTTCAATGATATGCCAATATCCTGTCTCTCTTTCTCTCTCTATCTCTTCCCTTTAGTTCTTGCCATTCAAGGGAAGACAAGAAAAAGGAGGAAAGATGAAACAGGTATTAATAATTATTATAAAAAAACGAGTGGCCAGCTGACAATGTTGCTGTTGTGTTGTGAATTGTGATTGTGTGTGTGATTTGAACAATGAAAATTATTAAATTTGACATACATACATGTGTGTGTGTGTGTATATATATAAGTGGTGCAGCTATATTTTTATCTAAATTGTCTAGATTGGGACTGTATGAATGGAGGGATATGTATGTGTATAAATGTTATATTAAAATCCAGAAAAATGATATTATACGGAAATTTAGGTGTTATAAAAGGTAACTCTTGGAAGCCGCCAAATCAATTATTAGTCTTAGGGTTGAAAGAAACGAGGAACCTTATAGAATAGAATGAATGAAAAACCGCTGGACTCAAGTTCGATTTGGTGAAATTATTTTATGGTTAATTATAAAAATCGTACTAGTGTTTTAGCTCATTTACAAATATATAATTTATGTTTTTTTAAACAAATAGATGATATGAGTTTATTTGCAAAGCATCAATATTATTTAATACTTTTATAATTGTATATGTCAATATCTTGTCGGTCTTAACATAATTTTTAATAAAGTCAATATAAAAAATGATACGTGAATTTTTGTAAAATATTCAATTAGATATCTGAAATTTCGTTTTGAATAATTTGAAACCTAAACTTTCACAAAAAAGTTCAATTAGATACCTAGAATTTGGTTTTGACATTTTTGGTACTTGAACAAAGTTTTCATGGATTTCTTTTCATACCTAATTGAACTTATTTTAGGCATGAAAAAATCTATGAAAACTTCATTCAGATATTAAAATTATCAAAACCAAACCTAAATATGAAAAAAATAGCAAAAACTTCGTGCAAGTGTCAAATTATTCAAAATAAAACTTTAGATATTTGAGTGAATATTTTACAAAAGTTTAGGTACCATTTGTATCATTAACCCATTTTTAATATTTTATTTATTTTATTTTATTTAGTACTATTTTTATTGCATAATTTTTATTAGATCAATTCAAATAATATTTAATAATATTGATATTTTATATGAAACTTGAATAATCTTTTTGTCAAAAATATTAACAAGAGTTATGTACTTGCAAATAAGAAAAATCACATGTAAGGTTTTTATAATTAATCATTTATTTTACCGATAATAATATAGATTTTTTAATTTATTGTTCAATTCAAGTCTGTTTATAAATTTTTCAAAGTTGGATTCTATCTATAGGGGAGTTTTGTTCAACTACAAATGAGTCAAACTCATATTCAAGTTATTTCAATTTATTGTTCAAGTTTAGGTTTTATAAGATTTAGTTTAACTAATTTGCAAGTTTATCTAAACTCAACCTGGACTTAAATGTTAGCATAATGGGAGTGGAGTTTGAATAGTTATATTATTATAATTATAAGAAATTATTAAAAGAATTGAACATAAAATAATTTAGTCAGATAAGTTCAAGCTCAAAGTTTAAAATTTTGGATTTCTCTTTTTAGCCCATAGAATTTTGTGTTTGGTCAAACTTAAGTACAGTTCAAGCTCGAATTTAATTTTGCATTGTCATAATTTGATCTTTTAGAGCCTTGACCAAACATATGACAATAGTTGTATATATATATATATATTTTTTTTTTCTGAAGAAAAATCAATTATTTGCGAACGTTTATTAAATTAAAAAGTTTATAGTATATTTTTAAGGAATTTTTTGGATTATTTTACGTCACTAGTTATCGGATTGCCATTTCGATTAATTGTTTCGAGTGAGGAATATTTTTTTCTATTTAATATAAATATGATATCAAGCCCTACAATCAAGAGATTTTATGTGTAATAAAGTTTAGAAAGTTAACTACTTTTTTAGATCTTGGCTCGACTTTAGTGCTAGGGTATTGGTTAAGCTTCCCTAATGCACATTGTGCAAGTCTCCAAAATTAATTATATATTTAATGAAAAATGATAAGTAAATTAAATCTTTAAAGTCTCTTATCTTAATCCCTTAATATATGCCCCAAGAAAATTGATATCCTTTTATTATAATTCCAATTAAGTAATCTTTAAGAATTTTATAAGTTCGCTCTTAATACTATACATGAAATGCTAATTTTCATCTCTAAAGTATAGATAAGCACGCTTCCAGAACCAAACTAAATTGAAAGAGAACCATCGATTTAAGGTCTTGAAAATGAGGAACACAAACTGGGTTTTTAATAAAAATAAAAAAAATAAATTTTTGTTTTAATAATTAAATTTTAAACTCAAAAAAAATTATTGGGTGTAAAAATGTTAAATTATTTAATCAAAATTTTTTGTTTAGAATGCACATATATTTGTATAAAAATACAACCAATATCAATTGTAATTAATAGTATGAGATTGCAAAATACTTTAGAGGATTAAAAAAATTTATAATATAAAAAATAGTCTCTCGTTATCAAGAAAATAAATTTTGTTTTTAGTAGAAGTTTATATAAGCTAAATTATATATATATTTTAGATATTTATTTATGTTGTTAATAACAATATATTAAATATCGCAAATATATAATAAATTTCATTATTAGTGTAAACATTGATAATATATTTTTAATTTTTCTCTAATTTTTTTAATGGAACCAGTGATTCTAATTCTAGACTATAAAACTGCTTAGGAATCAAAAAATCAACGGTTTCTTAGTTAGTTTTGAAATTAGTTAACCGATCATGTTTCAGTTCTAAAATTGATGATAACAATTGTAGTTAAATTTTTTGTTTGAAAACCAAACCGTACGTATGTTTGGTCTAAAGTAATCATTGAAGAAACTGAATCCTGATTAGCAAATTTATAAATATTATAGCGATTTGGTAGTAAATAAGAGCAGTAACCGTGATAGTGTTTGTAAAATTGCAGATAATTACCGGTTTCATCTGAATAAGTCTGCAGTTACATATCACCAAGTGACACGTGCACAACACGAGGGTAATTTGGAAATTGGAAATTCCTCGAATGACCATCTTGGTAAAATGATTGGAATGCAAAACTGGCGTGGGTGAGTGAAAATACCATCATCAAAGTGAAATATGGAAATAAAAAGATTGCACACGTGGCGATTGAAAAGGTAGAACTCGATTTTAATGCAAGACAGTGTGTCAGCACTGTGCGCTTAGTTTTGTCCCTAAACATTTCTTCTTATTAATGCGAGGCCTCATAATTCCGGTAGATGTTTAGGGCCTGTTTGTGTGATGTGCTGTTTTCATTATATATTTATTGTTTTGAGAATATATATTTGTCAAAAATAAATACTAATAAAAAATTAATAATTTTATTTATAAACTAATCAAATAGATATAATATGATACGATACAGAATATTACAGATACAAATCAAATATAAATATATTATAAAAATAAATAAGATATAATACAGATAAAAATTCTACGATCCAAACTTATCCTTATAAATTTGGATTCCATAATAATCATGGAGTTGAATTTGAATTTAATGATTCGTAACTAAATTATATAAATATATATATAGAAAGAGAGTAGGAAGATCAAAGTATCAGTTGAACTTAGTTGTTAACGAAATCCAAGTTTTAACCTGAATGGATTAATTAAATTCAATTAGCGCAAATTGAATACCATTGCTATATCAAGACAAATTGGAACTCAAACTGGATAATATCTTATAAAGGACAAAGATATGAATTAAATGAGACACCAAATTTAGCACAGAAAAGTGTAAACAAAAATTTATCGAAACATACATATGTGTGTGTACAAAGAGAATGAGAAAAAAAAAGTTCATTTTATGAATTGTACTTAAATTTTGACAAAAGATATAATTAGATACCTAAACTTTAAAATTGATCAATTTTAGTTTTGAAAAACTTTGATATTATTCAATTTAATATATGAAAGAACTTGATGAAAGTATTGTTGGTATGCACGAAATTCTTTCAAGCACTAAATTAATTATTTTAAAGTTTAGATAATAAATTGTTTGATTTCAAAGTTCATATACCTAATTATATATTTTTTCAAAGTTTCAGCATTATTTATGATATTAATTTTTAAAAAAAAAATACATTTTTTTTTTTTTGCCAAAAAAAAAAACGTGGAAAGGATACATTGATTAATATTTATAGCCATATTGGATTTGTTATTACGATTTCACACTATAATTATTTTTTATAGGCCCACACTAAGAAATTATGATAAAATCACACAACATGGTTTTAATGGAGTAACAACATCAAAGAGATATAATAGACACACAACAATTTCTAAAGAATTAAGAGGAAAATATTAATAATCCTCTAAATTTTAATCTTAGTCTAGATATATCCAAAACTTTTATAATAATTTAAACACTTTATGAACTTTGATAGATTAGCAAATGACCTCCTAATCTTTGACATTGGTATTAAAACATTCAAGTGTACTTTTAAATTTTCAAAATGTACTCTAATACCTTTTGAACTCTGATTAATTGGAAAATAACTTCCAAAATTGAGCCTATTTTGATTTTATTGAAGTGTAATTCAACATCCTAAATTTTAACCTTCATGTGTTTTACATAATTACAGAAGAAAATATCAACAATATTATCCATTGATTACAATCTTAGAGTGTCAAAGCATACTTTGTAAATTCAATTTAGGATAGCTATTCGCATTTTTATAGGAAAAAAAAATTATTCAAACTTCATCATTCCTTTTTGTTCAATCTCTCATGAACTTTGTCTATTTGTGGGTTAAAATAAGACCATAATATTCACTTAGAAAATGAAGCAAACTTAATCCATATATATACACATGCATACATAAATTAAAAGGGAAAAGTACCTATAAAACATAACAAAATATAGCATTCATCTAAATTGACCTATAGTTTTATGAAATTTCTATAATTCCAATAACATAACCATTTAGCTTATTTGACTACAACATTTTATGTTTTTAGCAATAGTGACAAACTGTTGCTACTAACTTTAAATTGTTGCCTTCAAAATTACAGTAAGAATTGTCAAACGGTTGCTATCTATATTGTTGCCTAAAACATTTTATAGTAGTGATTTTTTTTGCTGTTAAAATGACTATATCAATTAATACTATAAGTATTTTAGTGAGACAATTACAGTCGTATATAAATTTTAAGTTTTTAGTAACTTAAGGAATCAATTTTATTAATAAAAATAAATAAATGATATATGATATCAATACCAAGTAGTTTTGACAACACGTACATTATCATCCACATAAATTATTTAACCTCATTATTATTTTATCGTTTTGGCTCTATCCATTTACCTGCTTACTGTTACTTTCACCTTGACAAGACTATAAATGTGAGTTTCGATCCGGTGAGGCTTCAATGTCGATCTCTTCCAGTCTTCAACTCTTCAGTAAGGCTTTTATTATTATTATTATTTTATTCTATTATTTTGGCGGTCGTTTTCTTACATTAATAATTATTATTAGGTAGAGTTCTATTATAAATATAGTTTATTATTATTTTTTGAGTGTTGAGCAATCGAGAGATATATTCCACCAGAAAAATAATATATTTCTTCAATGTCTCTGATTTCGATATCGTAACCAGATTTGACTTATTTGGTGATGTAAAGGATGTTTTGCCTGCCGGATTTTGTTTAACAAATCAAATCGTTTTTTATTTGCTATTCCTACAAGTTTAAATAAGGAGAAAATTTAAATACATTGAACATTTTCATTGTATGTTTTATAATGTTTGACTTGAAATCACTAAAAATAAACTATGCAATATGAGCAACTAACCATAGAAATCGGGATCCATACAGTATATACTATAAGTATCTCTACCTTTTTTTTTTTTCTTTACAGCTTTTTGCAATTTAGTATTTATACTTATAATTTGGTTGAAACTTCAGGTATTAAATTACAATTTAATTAAAAATATAAATACTATCAATGCTACATATATATATATATATATATAAATCATGACGTATATACAAATTTAAGTTCACGAGATGGTGTGAAATATTGATCACAACACAATTTACGTGGTTACATACAAGGATTAAAAATAGAAAATTAACATTATAGTTATTGAAAAAATGTTGACTACATAAAATCATATATATTTACCACATCAGGCTTTGGATGAGATGGGTTTTTGAGTTTTAAATAACTATAGATAGAGGAAATTATTTTCAGTGCTAAAAAAGTGGAAAACAATCATATGAAAAAAAAAAATGATCTCTACTAGTGTAAAATGTAAATGATGGTAATCTTGACAAGAAGAATATGGATGCATATATAAACGTTAATTCTGTAAAATAAGAATAGCAAAATAAGTTAGTCAAATAAGATATTAATAATTCGATAAAAAAAAAGTTATTAATTAATTGTTGACGAAAACTAAAAAAATTTATTGAAAACTAATCTAAACGTTGATATTTTAAATGAACTTCGTTAAATATTGATATAGATGAAAATTAGACAATCCAAACAGATCCTTGTTTTAAAGTTTTATAGAATTCTTTTCTTTGTCCTTTAAATTTCATCCTATCGAATAATGGAGTTTCTATCAAGCATTACAATTTATTACAGATCAAACGATTAGATGCTTTAGATCCAACTTGTTTTAAAGTTTTATAGAATTCTTTTCTTTGTCCTTTAAATTTCATCCTATCGAATAATGGAGTTTCTATCAAGCATTATAATTATATTACAAATCAAACGATTAGATGCTTTAGATCCAACCCCTTTTAATTATGCAAGCCAAATGCTAAACCTCAATCAAACCATTTGAATGATTTAACATGAAGTTTAAAAATATAGAAAATAAGCTTTATGAAAAACAAATGCATCTTTGTTGATTTTTTTTTTTTTTTCCAGCATATAGAGGTAACAAGTTTTATCTATAGTCCTATTTTTGACATATACTTAACAGGCAATTTATTATATAGTAATGAAAGACACATACAATTCTAGTCCCATTTGATTAGAGGGAAAATGTTAATTTTTAGTATTCGAAATTTGCAAGAAAATTCAAGTTCATACTAAAATTTTGAATATGATTAATTTAATAATCAATCAACCTTTTCATGATTATTTTTACTACCTTATATAATGTCATTTGTTTCATTTACTAATATAGAAGAGACAGTCTATTAGTATTAGATTGTGTGTGAGGAGATAATAAAAATCTAATGATATGCTACCTCTTTTAAAATTTGGGTATTGAATTGGCTACTTTGAAGTCTAGCTATCAAATTGAATTTTTGTATAAAAATTGAGTAAAAGATTTATGGATATTACATGCTATGTGTATATATATAAATAAATCATCTAGCAAAATTGTAAGGGTTTCTCACTTCATAAACCTCCATAGCAAATTAAAAGACTTTGTGTAAGGATGAGATTCTCACACAAGAGGGGCCAAGTAGCATTGAATTGATATTGGAGATACATAATGCCTTGGACCATGGAAGGCTGGATTTTATGGTCTTGTCCATGTCAATCCATTGCTGCCTGGGTTCATCAATAACGTAAGTGGTGGTGCTCATAGAGTGATAGGTGTTCATGCTTTGAGCATACAAGTTTATGCTATACATTAAATGAGTTGGGACCAAAATTTCTGAACTAGCGGGTTGCATTTGAATAAATATTTGGTCTTGAAGAATTTCTTCAAAATAAACTACTATATTGCCACTGGAAGTCATTGTGAAACTAGTAGTATAAATGCTGGTTTTCTAACACAATGGAATATGCTTATTACTTGAATTTCGTTAATATACGTTTTTTCATAAATTTAAATGAATTGTTCCATTTCCTATCTTTGTCTTTTCACAATGTATGGTTTCGTATTTTCCTTTCTTCCATTAACGATGCAACAATCATCATCCTTCTATATCGAGAGAAAAACTACGCTTTAAATATGGAAAAATAAGACTAACTATCAATATTTAAGAGTAAATTCAAATAGGAATTAATGTTACATAAAATGATGCAAATGAAAGATTGATGTTTTTAAGTGCTTCAAAATATCGAATTAACATTTTTTTTTCTTTAGTATTACAAATGAAAAATGACCTGCTTTTATTAGTATTGTGTTATTATAAGGGCATGGTGACAGATTCTTTACTTGCACCACTATATATTCATTCATTTTTTTAATTACTTAAATTGATCATTTCCAGTATAATTTTCCTATATGAAAAAAACATTACGTTAGTGTTGCATTCACAACTTTAAAGTACTAGACTAAACAAAACTTATACTACCCTGTTTGTTTTGTAAAGTAAATTTAATACTAGACAAAACCATCTTCAGAGTATTGAACAAAACTCACTCGCTACAAAATCTCTTAACGAAATAAAATATCTTAACAAATTATCCAAACTAATATAATTGCTATCATTCATCACCTTATTTATACTATTCCATTCTTACTACTTCCATCATCACCAATACCATCATTACTATTGTTGTTGTCGTCATTATCACTAATACAATACTAGCATCAAACCACCATTCATACCACTAGAAACACATATTGTAAGATTTGTTTATAATCAACAAAAAAAAAAACTAATAAAAATATTAAAGAAGAAAAAAAGAAAAATCATATGTTTTACTTAATATTGAGTATGGCCTAAAAAAAAATTTGTATAATTTTTTTCTCCTAATGATATACCACAATATGCTACTTGTAGATATAAGAATTTAATTATAAAGGCTTTAAACCTAATTTTTATTTGGATGAAACTCTTTAAGCTAAGGTACCAGGGCTTATAGAGTTAAGCATACTTATTTCGGATGATCAAGGAGATTTAGCATTGTGGGCTTGGAGTAGGGCCTGTTGGAATTCGCTTGCCTAATTTCAACATTTCTCAAATTAACTCACACACTACAAATGAAGGCCTCAATGAGTTTTGGTCCATAAGGGAGCCCACTTTTATGCCCATTATGAGAAGGACTTATCCTATTCATTGGTCGTTTGTCTCATCGATGAACGACATCGACAGCTAGACTCTGTATAAATACCTTTAGTCATCGCCTCATTTGGATAATTAGAAATTTAGGACAAACGATGTCATGTTGCCAGATTTCCACCATAGTGAATCAATCATTTGATTTACTCAATAACACATGATATTCGTGATACTTAGTGATGTTGATACTTTCTAAATCTCTCACCTGTCACGCGTGTATTGGAGACTATTGGTACTCACTACTCCTCTTCCCTACACGATCTCTTTTGATCATCCTTAAACGTGTTGTTTCCCTATATCACGCGTAGCACGATAGTCATGCGACATGCACATGATCATTGCATTCTAGATTCATACCCTCACATTTGTGGCGACTCTACTAGGGAAACAACACCAATCCTAATAATTCCACCATGAACTTGATTGCTCAGTTCTAAACATGTGTGTCGTTTATGCAATTTGGACCACTGACATATCGGCTTTACATTGATGTCAGGCAATGTGGATTCTAAAGCATCAACAAACAAAGTCTTATGGAGACAGTCATCAGAGCTAGAAAAATGAAGGAAATAAAAACTATAATTTGAAGTCCATTTGTGTGAATTAGAAGAAGAAAATATCAAGTCATGTGAATGGATATGTGGCATGGAATCTCAACTAAGATATTTGACTAATGAAAAGGAATCAAGCCACTTAGCTCTGCAAAACTTAAAGCGTCATTCACTCAAGCTTTAAGATGACATCACAAAACTCCAAATGGACATGGAGGAATAGAAGGCTTAAATGACTGACGTTACAAGGAATACATAACTACTAGAAGCTTAAGAAGAGTGCAGATATTTAGTTACTAAAAATTCAAGCAAGTTCTCTATTCTAGTCTAGACTTAACCGATTTAGAGCTTTCCCTTGCTCATCCTCATATGATCAATACTGCATTGGAGTGCTTAATACACCATTTGATACACAAATGAGTAGCATCTCCAACAAATTGTGAAACGTATCACAATATATCGAACAAGTAAATATTCACCAAGGCAAAGAACGATAATAGCATGAAAACAATTGCATCAAGGTGATAGATAATCTCTTCAATAAATTCAACTTGTCTAGATCCCAAGCAACATGACAAAAGGAAGCAGTAATATAAAAAAATATTCCCAAAAGGCAGGAATACCCCATTTCAAATTAACATAAGATAGTAAATGTGCATATTCAGAAGCTTTAAGCGATTCCAATACCTGAGAATATAGGTTATTTAAGGCCAACCCAACAATATGATGTGTGATTCCTCTACATCCATCATCAAATACGTAGATACTATTGGGGAGCTTCGGTAGAGCATACAACTAATCATCCTTGCTAGAAGATAGTGTTTAGCAACCTGCAAGACAGTCATATTTGCACCAACTAACTACTTAATGCTACTCAGAACTAGCATACATACAAAAGAAAGGGGGACGAATTTCGGAGGAATAGAGAACTCGACAAAAGCAATATAGTGATTAATACCTCTATCATCTATTCATGTTATGCCACGGAAAAAAGAAGGTCTCAACAAATAAGAAGAAATCCTAACCAGCTAGAAGGTCAACATGTCAATAAACAAAGCTCTCTAATAGTTGACTACGGCTAGTTGGAGCTCTTGACTACAATTTAAGTGCCTCTTCTCAACTCTCACAAGGTCTCTTTATTGGTCATCCCAAACAAACAAACTATGAATATTACTGTGTTGAGTGAGCTATGAATATAAATAGTTATAGAGCTTCAGAGGGGGATTCTCGAATTCTTCTTCTTTAATGGCAATTTGACATAGAGGGAGTACAAATTAAAAGATGTAGAAGAAGAAGGGAGGCAAGTTTTTTGCCGCCAGGTAGAGCTACATCGCATGTATTTAAAAAAAAAATTGAAGAAGAAAATGTTCACAGATGGGACAAAGATTGGAAAGAGAAATAAAAAGGACATCCTGTGTTGGAATAAAGCAAGCATTGCCTTACACTGTGTTGTACTGTGGCTATTGAATGGTGACACTTGTTCCTGTTGATACTTGCATGTAAAAAAAAAAAGAAAAAAGAAAGCAGAAACGAGAACAAACGAAATGATATGCTGGCAGCAAGAAGAAATTCCTAAAAGAAGAGCTTTATAATATTAACACACATTGCTCTCTACCTCATGCATCATTATAGTAGATGAGTTAGTGCGTTTTATGCTTTATGAATTAATTACAACATGTCATTGTAATGGTAATGGTCAATCGAATGTTCTTAAAACAGTCTGTCATTATCCCATATTGATAAGGAGATATTTAAATGCCTCCACCATACAAAATTAGCATTGTGATTCCGTTAGACTTAATTCAAAAGATACTTTGTTGGATTTATTTTATGATTGAGACAAATATGAATAATGACATGGTAAAGAGCTTCATAAGACGCAACTCAAGTAAAGCCTCTATCAGAAGAGTAAGGAGATTTAACAATTCAAGACGAACCCAATTCAACTCCACTTAATACACACAATCTATAGCGGAATAAATTATTCATGTGAAGTAAACGAAGGAGATTTACTGAAAAGGTAGTACAATACTTTGGGATCAAAGGAACGTGATCATTCACACAAACAAAAGTAATGCACCGATTCTATGATGCTCTACATTTACTTGAAGTGCTTATTCAATGCCTAAACCCTTTTCAATACTATCCACAGGGCTTTGGTCAAAGGCCAAAATGAAGATATAAGAATTTGATTATAAAGGCTTTAAGCCTAATTTTTATTTGGATTAAACTCTCTAAGCTAAGGTGATAGGGTTTATAGAGTTAGGCCCACTTATTTTAAATGATCAAGGAAGATTTTGTATGATAAGCTTGGAGTTGGACCCGTTGGAACTAGCCTGCCCAATCCCAATCCCAACTTGTCTTAAATTAGCTCACACACCACAAATGAAGGTCTCAATGGGTCTGGGTTTATAAGGGAGCCTACTTTTATGTCCATTATGGAAAGGACTTATCCTAGCTATTGGTTATTTATCTCATCTGACGGATGACATCGATGACTAAACTCTCTATAAGTATCTTTAGCCCTCACGTCATTTGCATAATAAAAAATATGGGACAAATGCTGTTATGCTGCCGAATTTCTACCTTAGTGAATCAATCACTTGGTTTATTCAAGAATGCACACGATATTCGTGGCACTTAGTGAGATTGATATTTTTTAACTCTCTCACCTGTCACACGTGTGTTAAAGTCTATTGAGACTGACTACTCTTTCTCTCTATACTATTCTCTTTTAATCATCCTTGCACGTGTTGTTTTTCTATGTTATATGTAATGCGATGGTCACAAAGCACGTACGTGATTGTTGCCTCCTGAAATCATACCCTCACACTACTCTTCTTGTTTTTTTATGCACTGAAAATCAAATTGCTTAAATAAATTTGAAAATCCAAAATGTGTGTCGATACAAAAAGGCTTTCATTCCCTATATTTTTTAATTTGCTTTTCCCCGTCTTCAAAGGCAAAGACATGTATATGTGCATCTGACCAAGTGCATTAAAATAAAAGTTGAATTCCACCGACATTCTACGGCTAAATATTAAAGCTACAATCACACATGTCGTTTTTTTGGAAGGCCTTTCGCTCGTAGCTATCGCGTGGCGGATTGAGATTCCCTTTGCCGGCATAGTTGGATAGATGGAGACTGTGCAACCTAAAACGACATTTCTAAGAAAAGTGCTTGCTAGCTGCTTAGCCAATTAGAATTTTTCCGTAGCTACCAATTATGAATGCATAAAAAATTTAATATTACAAAAGATAAAAAGCCAACTCAAATTGATATAATATTACCGACACAAAAATTTTCAATTTGCTTCATAAGGAAAAAAAAAAAAAGGGATATTTCGTAATGTATAAATGAGAATTGTTGACGTGTAATTTAGAGCATGTTGTCGGTTCGTAAAAACTAATGAAAAGTCGAGCGTTCACTGAGATCCCATTATAAGCTGAAATTGT